>SEYY01019041.1:75000-90000 GCA_009176605.1 Armadillidium nasatum | reverse complement strand
TTTTACTGGTTCTCAGCGTAATAAAAGAGAAAGTGTCATGTTTTAGTAAGTTATAATCACATAAAATTCTCTAGTATAAATGAGTTGATTCAAAGAGAGAGGCTTTTTTTTTAAACTCAAACCCAGGACTGCCATATGTCTTTGATTTATCAAAATTATTCATTTTTGTCCTGTCTGATAAAATTATCTAAAACTGTAGTGAAGATTGATAATGTTTTGTTAGTTTATATATTACACTGATGAAAAGGGTTCTCATTGCCAAATTGTCCATTTTCCTTTGTACTTTAAATCAATATTGAAAATAAACAATACACCAACAGTGCGCTTAAGTTTTGTTACTATTATCAAATACGAAATTAGCAGCATTGAATTTCTCATCTTTTCTCTTCCTATAATATAAGTAATGCAGATGGCCCTTATCTTGAGTCATTAAATTTAATTTTAAAAATCTGTACCTCTTGACTGAACGTCAAGTTTTGTTAAATTTAATTTGTAAATATTTTATTTTCAAAATAAATTTTTTTTATAATTTTTGAGAAAATTGTTAAATTATTTGATATTTTTTTTTTGCTTTTAGTTGAATTTTTAATTAAAAATTATTGATTAAACTCTTTACTATTTAATTGTTGAACTGCTTTTGCATCAAATTATTATTATATTTGCTTAGGATGATTTCATATAAAATTTAAAAAAAACTGTAGGTATGTTATTAATTATCATTATTATTATTATTATTATTATTATTATTATTATTATTATTATTATTATTATTATTATTATTATTATTATTATTATTATTATTATTATTATTATTATTATTATTATTATTATTATTATTATTATTATTATTATTATTATTATTATTATTATTATTATTATTATTATTATTATTATTATTATTATTGTTCATACGACTGATATGAACAAGAGAAAAACAAGTTTTGACCCTCTTATCTATTAGAAAGTTCTCCTTTGTTTATTTTTCAAACGTAAAATAAATTTTTAATATAAGTTAATATAATATATTCCTATTTCAGTTTATTCATTTCCATTTAGAAATAAGTAATTTATAGTCGGAGAAACCATAAAAAAATATATATTCTATGTATTATGAATTCACTTAGTTATTAAAAAAAAAAAAATTCTTATTTTTTCCTATTTCCTTATTGCAATTGAAAACTGTGTTCTCTTCTTATTCAAAATTTGTGTCTGGAGATATATCAATGAAGACAGAAACAAGAGCCAATTTCGCACGTATATTTGGAGCTCTTTTGGTTAAGGAAAGAAAAGGTTTTAAATATTCATTAAAATAAAATTCAATTGGAGTGAGCAGAGCATTCTAAATTTCTTTGATAAACGAGTAGGAGAGTACACCATATATATATTATATATATATATATATATATATATATATATATATATATATATATATATATATATATATATATATATATATATATATATAATAATAATAATAATAAACCATTACTGACGTTATCAATCTATTTCCCTTTTTATAAAACCACTTTAACTCTGTATATTTTAGTAAAATGTTATTAGCAAAAATTATTCAAACCATTTAAAATAAAGTGTATTAAAATATTTATATTTTTAGCATAAAAAGAAATAAAATATTTAATTGAATTCACATTATTGGCATTATACATTATATCATATTTTGCGATACTGATATCTATTATCGCATGACCCATACTCATTTGTTGTCTATAGAAAAATGAATTCTTATCTGCCAATCTCAAAGAGTGGCATTATCGCACTAATCTTCTTTCAAAATTAACACTCTCTCCATTATATTTTAATTAGCAACTATTGCAAGGAATTGTATGAATATTGCATTGCAAAAATTGTCCTAACGACTCATTGGGAAAAGTGGCTAAAATGTCAAAACAGATTTTTTTTAGTTACTTTTTTTATTAGAAAATAAATCAGTGAAGCGACTTTTTTATGGTTAACATGTCTTTCCTCTATTGAAAATTTTACTGTAACATTTTTTACAATTTGTCGAACGAATTCGTTAGGACAAATTTTTGCAGTGTGGCTGTGTGTTCCTCTGTTGAAAAATATTTCATTAATATTAGTGGAAATCAATGAAGCATGCAATATAATCCAGGGAAGAAGCTTATTTAAATTTTCAACAACCACAAAAAAGACCAAAAAATTTTCCTTATATTTTGCAACTCTTAATGGAGAATAAAAACCCTTTCTTGCTCTCAACGGTTCGGATTTGATGAAATACTGAGGAGAGCTTAACCTTGATATATATATATATATATATATATATATATATATATATATATATATATTATATATATATATATATATATATATATATATATATATATGTGAGAATTCTTTATCAATGAAAACAGGGTCACAAAGATGATAAGCCCTAAGGGAAAAAAATCTTTACAATACCTTTTCTTTGTCACCTTTGTATGGTATATATATATATATATATATATATATATATATATATATATATATATATATATATATATATATATATATATATATATATATATATATATATATATATATATATATATTCACTCTTACATGTTTTAAAGTCGGATAAGATGAATAAAAAAATAAATGCGAGAATAATTTACGTTTTTAAATTAATTCAAATACTGTTCTCTAAATCTTGCAATTAGTTAAGAATAATTTAAGATATTTTCATTTAATTAAAAGGTTTACTGAAAACTGTGTTTATTGTAATTAAACAAAAGGGTATTTATATAAGCTTCTAATTTGTAAATAATGATTACGTTTGGTCGATATTATATATATATATATATATATATATATATATATATATATATATATATATATATATATATATATATATATATATATATATATATATATATATATATATATATATATATATATATATATATATATATATATATATATATATATATATATATATATATATATATATATATATATATATATATATATATATATATATATATATATATATATATATATATATATATATATATATATATATATATATATATATATATATATATATATATATATATATATATATATATATATATATATATATATATATATATATATATATATATATATATATATATATATATATATATATATATATATTATTTTTTTTTTTTTTTTTTTTTATGTCTCCTCCGGTGGGCAAAGGCCAGAGGCCTACCAATATCCACCGGAGTTGGGAAGCAATCAGATTCGGGGTCGCTAAATGGCCGACGTGACCCGATACACGGCGTTTAAAAGTGTGCAAGTCAAAGGAAGTTGGGAAAACAGATAAAGGGAGTGTGTTCCAGACTTTACCAGTAGAGTACATGTAAGATTGAGCATAGCGGTTAAGTCTGGGGTCGGAGAGTTGGACAGAGAAAGGATGAGACTGTGTAGAAAGACGTGTCGCACGAGCCCTTCTCAATGGAGGAGGTATGCGACGTGAGAGTTCAGAAGAGCAATGTCCGTTGTAATAGCGATAGTATAGAGAGAGTGACGCAACAATTTCGACGGGAAGAAAGAGATTGGAGAGAGTTAGTAAGAGCAGGAGAGTTGATAAGACGAAAAGCCCTAGACTCCACCTTTTCAAGAAGAGCTGTATGTGTGGAACCACCCCAGATGTGCGAGGCGTACTCCATACAGGGGCGAACAACACCCCTATACAGAGCAAGCAACTGGGGTGGCGTAAAAAAACTACGAAGGCGCCTCAGAACACCCAACCTCTTAGAAGCTTGTTTAGAAGAGAGAATAATGTGATCTTTCCAAGAAAGATCACGAGAAAAAGAAACACCGAGAATATTGAGAAATGATGAAGGTTTGAGTTGAGTGTTTTCGAAGAAGATATCATAGTTGTGTGGAAGATTGTGTCGAGTAGAGAGATGGAGGAATTGAGTTTTTGAGGCATTGAAAACGACCATGTTTTCTCTGCCCCAATTTGAAATACGAGAAAGATCAGAGGTTAGTTGCTCCAAGGCTACCCTTCTTGAGTCTATCAACTGCTGTTGGGAGGGACGTCTTTCAAATTGAAAGGAATAATGAAGGGTGGAGTCATCAGCATAGGAGTGTATAGGAGATGAAGTAATAGAGAGAGAAGATCATTAATGAAAATTAGAAAAAGAGTTGGGATAGGACAGATCCTTGAGGAACACCACTATTTATAGATTTATAGGATGAACGGTGGCCGTCTACAACAGCTGCTATAGAACGACCGGAAAGGAAATTAGAGAGAAGGTCACAGAGAGAAGGATAGATTCCGAAAGAGGGAAGTTTGGAAATCAAAGCTTTGTGCCAGACTCTATCGAAAGCTTTCGATATGTCTAGCGCCACAGCAAAAGATTCACCGAAATGCCGAAGAGCGGAGGACCAAGAGTCAGAGAGAAGGGAAAGAAGATCACCAGTAGAACGTTCTTTACGAAAGCCATACTGGCGATCAGAGATAAGATTAGAAGAATTGAGATGTTTCCAAATCTTCCTGTTAAGGATAGATTCGAAAACTTTAGAAAGAACGGAGGTTAAAGAAATTGGACGATAGTTAGAGGGTTGAGAGGGGTCCCCCTTCTTCGGCACAGGTTGAATGAGCGCACGTTTCCAACAAGAAGGGAAGGTTGAAGTAGAAAGACAAAGACGAAATAGTTTACCAAGGCAGGGTGCAAGCTCGGAAGCACAAGTTTTGAGAACCACAGGAGGAATACCATCAGGACCGTACGCCTTCTTAGTGTTAAGCTCAGAGAGAGCAGAAATGACATCTTTAGAAGAAATTATAATTTTAGGCATAAATGAGTTGGAGGGGGTTGAAGGAGGAGGAATAGCTCCGGAATCGTCTAAGGTAGAATTAGAGGCAAAAGTTTGAGCGAAGAGTTCAGCTTTAGAGAAGGTAAAATGGCAGTTGTGCCGTCAGAAGATACTAGAGGAGGGAAAGAGGAAGAAGCAAAGTTAGAGTTGACATTTTTTGCAAAATGCCAGAAAGGGCGAGAGAAGAGGAACCAGAAAGATTATTGCATTTGCGGCGGAGAAAAGAGTTTTTGGTATCTCGAAGAATAGATTTTGCACGATTCCGGGATGAAATATAAGTTGCATGAGTTTCAGGAGTTTGAAGACGACGGTAATCTCTGAAGGCAGCATCCCTGCGGCGGATAGCGCGAGAACAAGCAGAGTTAAACCAAGGTTTGTTAGGTTTAGTAGAAGGGAAAGAATATGGAATGTACGCCTCCATGCCAGAGAGAATCACCTCGGTTATGCGTTCTGCACACTCCGAGGGACCCCTCCCACGAAAGCAATAATCATTCCATGGGAAATCAGAGAAGTACAACCGCAAGTCTGACCAGTTAGCAGCACCGAAGTGCCACAACGTCTCCTCGCCGAAGGCGGGGGCCGTTCTTGCGGAAGACTTGAAGAGACAGAACAAGATACGGAGATAAGAAGGTGATCGGATGAACCCAGAGGAGGAAAGAGTTTAACAGTATAAGGAGAAGGATTAGAGGTTAAGAAAAGATCAAGTATGTTGGGTTCATCACCAAGACGGTCAGGGATACGGGTAGGGAGTTGCACCAACTGCTCAAGGTTGTTCTGGATAGAAAAGTTGAAGGCGAGTTCACCAGCTGGATCATGAGAACTAGATGAAAGCCATTGGCGGTGGTGAACATTGAAATCCCCTAAAATGATGATTTCAGAGAAAGGAGAAGAGGATAGAATGTGCTCTATTTTGGAGTTTAAATAGTCGAAGAAATTTTTATAGTCAGTAGAATTAGGAGATAAATAGACAGAACAAATAAATTTAGTAGTAGAATTGCAAGAGAGTTTAAGCCATAAGGTAGAAAATTCAAGACTCCAAATAGAGACCGAACAAATAAATTGCGCATAGGCAACACCCCTTTGCTAAATTGAGATAGAGAATAGGAAAAAATAGGTTTGCTTGACTCACTGGGTTAGAAAAGATTTTAAAATTTGAAAGAAAATATATATATATATATTATATATATATATATATAATATATATATATATATATATAGGGTCAATTGTAGTTCAGGTGGTTCTTCGATATATCGATTGTTGATATAAATTGTTTCTTCGATATATTGATTGACGATATAAATCGTAAATATATGCTATTATCGATACATTTCTTATTCAGTTGTAATCATCTCATTACATGTGTATGATGTCTTTTGCGTTTATTCAAATTTAATTGTATTTTTTTAAAGATTTTAATAATTTTTAGTTTAAAAGAGTGTTTCAATCAAGTGTATTAGAAAGAGTTTTTAAAGTTAATTATATTGGAGTTTCATTAACACTCGTAGAATTATATATTTCGTGTAACCTAAACGGAGTTGGCTACGTCTAGATTAAGTGTTAAACTTAAAGTTAATTTTTAATTTTAATTTTGGTTATAATTTCAGTTATGATTGATCTATTTGAACTTTATAGCAACATCAAAGATGAAAAGAGTGCTATACATTTTTTCCAACAACATAATATAATACCTAATGAAAAAAAATGTATTAATGAACATTGGATGACTATTACTGTTCACCGAACTAACTTATTTCTTTGGAGGTGTCCTGTAAAAAATTGTAGGAAAACTTGTTCAGTCAGAAAAGGAAATTGGTTAGAAGGATCTAAAATATCTTTAAAAACTATAATCCTTTTTATTTATTGCTGGTGTATAGAACTGACAAGTGTAATATTTTGTAAAAATCAACTGCACATTTCAGATAAGACTATCGTTGATTTTAATAACTACCTCCGCGAGGTATATACTGTAATATATATATATATAATATATATATATATATATATATATATATATATATATATATATATATATATATATATATATATATATATATATATATATATATATATATTCTATAAACATCTTATTTGTCGTTCAATGAAACGTCTCAAAACATATTATTGTATGTTTATGTTTTAGGTTTGTGCACATTCACTACTATCCGAAGACTCATCTATAGGAGGGGAAGGCGAAATAGTTGAAGTCGATGAAACTTTTGATTTCCAAACGCAAATACAACAGAGGTCGTCTTCTTCGTTGAACAATGGATTTTTGGAGGAATTTGTAGGAGAACTAAAGAAGTATTTATGTTTGCAGTTGGAGATAGGAGTGAGGAAACCTTGATCAACTGTATAAAGTCGAGAATAAAACCAAAAACAGTCATAATTTCTGATTGCTGGAAAGCCTACCAAAATTTGACTTCAATTCCAGACTTTCATTATAAACATTTAACTGTGAATCATTCGAAAAATTTCGTAGATCCTCAAACTTCGGCACATACCCAAAAAATAGAAGCTACTTGGCAGGTATTGAAAGTCCGAAATAAACGCCATCGTGGGACTCGAAGAGGTATGGTGGACTCATATATATGCGAATTTATTTGGAGGCAAAGACACAAAAATAACGAAGATTTATTTAAGCAAATTTTAAAGGATATTTCAAATTTTCAATAGGTTAGATTTACTAATATCGATTTTGCTTCAACAAAGCCTTTTTTCCAGGTTAGGTCAACTTGCTTGGCCTTAGGCTTAAGAGAAGGTTAGGCGAACTTGCCTGGCTTAGGTCTTAGTCTAGGTTAGGCCAACTTGCTGACCGTAGGTGTAAATACAGGTTAGGTCAAATTGATGGCCGTTACGAGGTTAGGTTAGGTTAGGTTAGGTTAGGTTAGGTTAGGTTAGGTTAGGTTAGGTTAGGTTAGGTTAGGTTAGGTTAGGTTAGGTTAGGTTAGGTTAGGTTAGGTTAGGTTAGGTTTTACTAAAAAACGAAAAAAAAAAGTAACGCACATTTGTATTTCAGTTGCTAACCTAACTTTTGTGTTTCCATATACCGCTAGACCAATATTGAATGATATATCGATATATATCGATATATCATTCCATACCGGTCTATCGATATATCGAAACTCAAAAGTTAGGGTACCAACTGAAATACAAATGTGCCATATATATATATATATATATATATATATATATATATATATATATATATATATATATATATATATATATATATATATATATATATATATATATATATATATATATATATATATATATATATATATATATATATATATATATATATATATATATATATATATATATATATATATATATATATATATATATATATATATATATATATATATATATATATATATATATATATATATATATATATATATATATATATATATATATATATATATATATATATATATATATATACATACATATATATACATACAGAGAGAGATTATTAGATAGATAGATATGTAAGATAAAAGAATAAATTGAATGTGGCTAACTCATAATAATATAGAATAATGCATTAAGTATTTAGCATGTTAAAAATTAATAACATTTCTAAGGGAACCTATTTAGTAAATTGTATTTAAAGTCACTTCTGTTTAATAATTTACTCTTAAGGACGTAATAAATTGTTTTATTTCAGAAAAAAAAATTTGTTGGATCGCATTTTAAAATTTATATTATTTAAATTTTTAGGTAGAGGACAGAGGAATTTGTGGAACTTCTAAATATTTTATATATACTATATGTTCTTTTTGTATTTAAAAAAAAAAATTCCAAGTATTTTAATTATCCACTACACTATGAGACTTTGGAATTTTAATTATTAACTATATTTTGCGAGAATATTCTTAAAATGATTATTTATAAATGGTTTCTCGCTTATGAAAATAATTCGTTTACTTAAATATAAAATTCTGTTTACAGAAAAGGTAAATTATGTGTTTTAACTTTTATGAATATTTATATATACACACATAAATGCATACAAACGTCATGATATTGTAAGTAATTCTGTTCAACTTTTTTATTTATACAGAAATATATCCACTTAGTTACCAAGCATTATAATCTTTAATTATTTTACTGAACAGAAAATGTACGAAGGCATTTTGTATTAAAAATAAGACTGAAAAATTTATATAAAATTCTTGAAAAACTATTCCAAGGGACTTTTTTTTTTTACTATCTTTTCGGAAGCCATTTTTTTCAGTTACTTTATTTTTATTTAATGAAATTTTTCTCTTTCAAAGTTGATTAAGTGCGCGAAAGGCGCCTTTGACAAATCCCGAATATTTGAATAAAAAAAAAAAAAAAAAAAAAAAAAAAACGAAAATTCCTCAATTCTTTATAATAATCTTCAGAATACTAAAGTTTGCTTAAAAAAAAAAAAAAAAAAAAAAAAAAAAAAAAAGGAAAAAGAAATAAACAGTAATGAAAAGTAATTAATGAAGCTAAATAAACTGGAAAGAAACCATTATAATTTATTCAGGTATTCATTATATCATCATTTTACACTGAAAATTATATAATGATTTCTTTTGTAAAAAATTTCATTCTTTTTGTAACCCAGCTAATAAAACCAAGAAAAAAAATCTATAGCAACTAAATTAGTAAGGGCAAAACAAGATGATTCCATTTTTACTCACTGAAAATTGTTAGCTTACAAATTACTAACAAGAAGTGAAAGAGTCAAAACACTACCTTGGGTGTTTAAAAAAAAAATTCAAGGACTAGCACTGAAACCCACAAGAAGAAAACCCTTCCTGGGAGAGGATAAAAAAGAAGATATATATATATATATATAATATATATATATATATATATATATATATATTATATATATATATATATATATATATATATATATATATATATATATATATATATATATATATATATATATGGGATGTCCCACTCGCACTCTGTCCCAGATACATGCTTCTAGATATCAAAGTAATGGTTATAAGTTATTAAAATTTGCCCCAAATAAACCTTGGTGTGTATTTGTGTGAAATCGTGCTGACATCACAACAAGTGTTGAGAGTGATCAGCATTAGCATCAAGGAATACCATCACACGTTTTGTATGTCGCCGCTAAACTCCCTTGGAAATAGTTTCAAAGAAAGACTCAATTTCGCACGGACTGATGTAGGACGTTATGCAAATTTCTCGACTTCTACTTATTACTCACTAAAGTTAGTTCGTAGCAAAATTTATTAACTTATGACCAGTACATTGATATCAATTAGCTCATGTTTGAGGCCGAGAGCAAGATATTCTTCATGATATATATATATATATATATATATATATATATATATATATATATATATATATATATATATATATATATATATATATATATATATATATATATATATATATATATATATATATATATATATATATATATATATATATATATATATATATATATATATATATATATTTTTTTTTTTTTTTTTTTTTTTTTTTTTATACAATACACCATTTCCCTCATGATGAAGGGTGGAGTCAATTGTAGAAATTTGACATTCCTGCAATCGTACATGGGAATAAAACCTGGTTGAAAGGGTTCCCAGTCCTTAAAACCATGCAAAGAGCTAATCTTCATCTGACTCGACTGCGACGAAATCATCATTCATTATTGACCAATTCTTTTTTTTCTTTTAAATATCTAATTTTCCATTAATTGTCGAAAGTACTTTGCACCGAAATATATGTTGCTTCACAATTTTTTTTTTTTTTAATTTCTTTTAATTTACTATTTAAAAAATACTGAAATACTACAACGAAATATTAAATTTTTGTTTTACATTTGATCAATTCTCGCAAAACTCCACAAACTCTGCAACTTCAGGGAGAAGATCATGAAGCTTCATATTCAGTAGCCTTCTCTTTTCTTCTCTTCTCCTCTCCTCTCCTCTCTTCTCTCTTTCTTTTCTTCTCTTCTCCACTCCTCTTCTCTTCTTCTATATATATATATATATATATATATATATATATATATATATATATATATATATATATATATATATATATATATATATATATATATATAATATATATAATATATATATATATATATATATATATATATATATAAATAAAAAAAAAAAAAAAAAAAAAAAAAAAAAAAAAAAAAAAAAAAAAAAAAAAAAAAAAAAAAAAAAAAAAAAAAAAAAAAAAAAAACGCTAAAAAGAAAAAAAAAAAAAAAAACGAAACTTATGTCATTAACAACACCAGGTAGAAAATTATTACTTTTTTTCAAAACTTTACGAAATATTTCTTATGCCATTTCTTCCTTAAACCGTATTTCACTTATTTTTTTATAGATTTATTTAACTTTTTTTTTCTCCATTCAAGCTAAGAGTTTCCATACAATTTTTTACGCTTGCACATATGTTCTATAAACATGAAACATAAATCAGAAAATTTTCTACAATATGTAAAGTATATATATATATATATATATATATATATATATATATATATATATATATATATATATATATATATATATATATATATATATATATATATATATATATATATATATATATATGTATATATATAATTAAACGAAAGATATGAGAGTGCAAAGTGTATATAAGTATAAAACTGTATATATAATCAACACGCATGCATAGTTTATATTGTAAGACGATAATATGGCGTTTTAGAGTGAGCTCGCGCTTCTGGAAAACGATATTTTTTATAGTAATGGCTCAGAGATACGCGAAGGGAATTATGGTGACTATAATATTTTTATTCCTCCTGTATTTATTTGGTAAGGATCGTGAGAGCGACTTTTGATTTGCTTTAAAAAGAAAATAAGCACTATTATATGAGATAAAAATTGCTCTCCACTTTTCTACTTTTTCGTCGAAAGGAATATATATATATATATATATATATATATATATATATATATATATATATATATATATATATATATATATATATATATATATATATATATAGAGAGAGAGAGAGAGAGAGAGAGAGAGAGAGAGAGGGGGGGAAAATAGATGGGGTTGGCTGCACATAAAACATTTTTTCAGTGACCAGCAGTAGAAAAAAGACCTTCACTTAGTTTATGAAGTTATCATGATTGTTACAAGTACAATTAGACTTATGAAAGCAGTAGAATATATACACGAAAAAAATAGTAAAAAATAAAATTTCGAATTTTTGTTACTCCAAATGGAAACGTCTGAGGCTGACTGTAGGGTCGCAAACACTTGTGTCAGTGAATATATTTCTTTCTTATCTTTTTTCAGAGTTTTTACACTTCTCTTTTCTTTCTCTAGAGAAAAGTTTCTCACTCAAGATTTGTTTTATGCAAGTATTCAAGTGTGTTACGACTCTCACTTTGGCTGTTTTGCTTCCAAATATAGTATCCTTATTGTAAATGATATCGAATTAATCTTTCTTTACTTTGGTTTGTAGCCAACGTCCTATGAAAAGGATTTTTTCTTATGTTTTGGTATATTCATGATTCACTCCTATCGCGCCTTTTCCCACAATTCTACTCTTCGAAACAGAATTTTTATGTATTATAATTTGGTGTCAAGTTTTCTTACATCTCTGTAGTCCCAGGCTTAATAAAGCACTGACTAGATATTAATGATATATCACTCTATAGTAGATTGTTTTGAAAGGGACCCGGGTTTTCTAAAAAAAATACTTTTAAACCTTTGTTTACTGAACCATCTTTTTTGAAGAAAACAACGCTATAAAAAGTAAAAGAAAATTGCGCACACACTTACTATAGTTTCATACCTTATAAAATCCTATTTCCAACCAGGTCGATAGGGATTAAAAGAGTTTTACTGTGGGAACGTTTTGTCCTAAAATAGGTCGTATATATATATATAATATATATATATATATATATATATATATATATATATATATATATATATATATATATATATATATATATATATATATATATATATATATATATATATATATATATATATATATATATATATATATATATATATATATATATATATATATATATATATATATATATATATATATATATATATATATATATAATATATATATATATATATATATATATATATATATATATATATATATATATATATATATATATATATATATATATATATATATATATATATATATATATATATATATATATATATATATATTATATATATATATATATATATATATATATATATATATATATATATTATATATATATATATATATATATATATATATATATATTATAAAAACTCTTACGTTTCTAAAATTGGAGCAAATCCTAAACTCGAAAATTGGCGTGCATGGAATAATAATTAAAACATAAGAAAATGCTTTATAATTTAATTCTATACTGATTTTCGTGAGATAAAAGAAAAAATTATTTAAAAATGAAAAAAAAAATTAAAAATATAAATTTTAAAATGAAAAAAAGTATCTTAAAAATAAAATCGAAATTAAAGAAATAAATATTTCAAAAAAGTAAATGAATTAAAAAAAAATTTTAAAAATTAAAGGAAAAAAAAAAATTTTTTTTTTAAAAAAAAAAATTTAAAAAAAAAGTCTCAAATTTTGGAAAATGAAAAGTATTTGTCAAATAACATATTAAAAAAAATTAAATAACATCAACTCAAAAAAAAATAAAATTAATTAAAAAATAAAAAATTAAAAAAAAAAATTTTTTGATTAAAAATTAAAAATTTTTTTTAAAAAAAAAAAAAAAAAAAAAAAAAAAAAAAAAAAAAAAAAAAAAAAAAAAAATTTGTATTAAAAAAAAAAAAAATCCTAATATTGAAAACCGCAATTTCTCTATAAGGAATTCCTATTTCGAGAATTTGCATTCCTAATGTGGAGCTTCGAAAATAGCGATGCAGAAATGCTGCGCGCAATTTTGATTTCAATCCATTTTCTCTTTTTTTTTTTTTTTTTTTTTTTTTTTTCGAAAAATAATAATAATAATAAAAAATCGATCATAGGAAATGAATTCAAATTATTGTAATTTGAAATGGCAAATTCATAAAAATAATGAAAATTATTGAGACTTTTATATATATATAATATAATATATATACTATATATATATATATATATATATATATATATATATATATATATATATATATATATATATATATATATATATATATATATATATATATATATATATATATATATATATATATATATATATATATATATATATATATATATATATATATATATATATATATATATATATATATATATATATATATATATATATATATATATATATATATATATATATATATATATATAATATATATATATATATATATATATATATATATATATATATATATATTATATATATATATATATATATATATATATATATATATATATATATATATATATATATATATATATATATATATATATATATATATATATATATATATATATATATATATATATATATATAATATATATATATATATATATATATATATATATATATATATGGCTCCGCAGCTCAGTAGATCGAGCACTCGTTATGGCAAAAGAGAGGTCCAGGGTTCGAGGCCTGGCCGGAGCGGGAAATGTGAGCGGTTTCTCCTTGCGCTTAGCTCCGAATGACTCAGTCGTTAAACGAGTACATCAGTGGAGTGCCCTTGCCACTGATGGGAATAATCTCCGGCATCCGCGATAGGCCTAGCCCAGCCAGCGGTACCGCCGTGGGCCCGTGAAACCCTAGGACCTTCCTCGAAAGATCCAACTGACAGGATGATAGTCCTTCCTGAGGGATGAAGAAGATATATATATATATATATTTATATATATATATAATATATATAATATATATATATATATATATATATATATATATATATATATATATTATATATATATATATATATATATATATATATATATATATATATATATATATATATATATATATATATATATATATATATATATAATATATATATATATATATATATATATATATATATATATATATATATATATATATATATATATATATATATATATATATATATATATATATATATATATATATATATATATATATATATATATATATATAATATATATATATATATATATA
>SEYY01019041.1:65000-70000 GCA_009176605.1 Armadillidium nasatum | reverse complement strand
CCACCCAAACCAGCCTAATGCAAATTTTTCAGGTATCTCAGACGGGGCCTTAAAGTGAGGAAGATTAAATGTAACAGGAAAAACAGAAGATAAATAAAACTGAGAAGAACTAAACATTACGTCTGCATCACACGAACAACTATCAATAAAAAAGAGATTGTCACCTAGTCTATAGTAGCAATATTTTTGTCAAACTGGAGCAGTTTAACGTAAAGTATAATGTGAACGAGAGGGGGAGTTTTATCAATTCTGAAAGAGTAAAAACAGTACTTCCCCATAAAGCAAAAACTTGCTTCACTGTCAGTACGCCATTTTGTGTATCTGACAGAATAACAGTGTTTGTTTTTGAAATCAGCATACCTAATAACATGTATATATATATATATATATATATATATATATATATATATATATATATATATATATATATATATATATATATATATATATATATATATATATATATATATATATATATATATATATATATATATATATATATATATATATATATATATATATATATATATATATATATATATATATATATATATATATATATATATATATATATATATATATATATATATATATATATATATATATATATATATATATATATATATATATATATATATATATATATATATATATATATATATATATATATATATATATATATATAAACAATGTTAAATGACATTCATTTTACAAGCCTAATTTAATTTCTTCTTTTAATTTAAAGATTTATTAATTTATGGGTTAATTAACAAATTAAAATCTGATTTATTATCTAATTATATTTATTTTATTTAAAAAAAATTTTTATCCCAATAATTACATACCAAATTTCATAAAAATTCCTAAAAATTAGGAAGCAATTGAATTCCCATTCCTAATTCCCTTTCTTAATTTATTTTATTATACTTTTAAAGAATTAATTTTTTAATATAAAGAACAAAAAAAAAGTCCAAAGTTACTTATATTAATATAACAATTTAAAAGAATATTAAAAAATTATAAAAAATTATCACAATATTATTGATTAGTCATATAATAATAATAATAATAATAATAATAATAATAATAATAATAATAATAATAATAATAATAATAATAATAATAATAATATAATAATAATAATAATAATAATAATAATAATAATAATAATAATAATAATAATAATAATAATAATAAAATTTATAATTTTTTTATTTTTATTAAATTAATATATTATAATATAATAATACTAATAATACTAATAATAATAATAATAATAATAATAATAATAATAATAATAATAAATAATAATAATAATGATAATAATAATAATAATAATAATAATAATAATAATAATAATAATAATAATAATAATAATAATAATAATAATAATTAATAATTATAATAATTCAATCATATAATATTCAAATAGGAGAATACATTTACAAATTTACAATATTATAGTATGTCCTATACTACTAAATACTATAATAATAATGACTTTTATACAGTTCTTTGAAAAAAGTTATCAGAGGGATAAACAATGGTTACCACTGAGCCCCACTATTTAATAGATAAATTATTTTTTTAAATTTATTAAATAATAAGTAAAATCTAATATGATGCATATAATTTAGAAAAGGAATAATAATAAAAATAATTATAGTAATATAATGATAATAATGATAATAACAATAATAATAATAATAATAATAATAATAATAATAATAATAATAATAATAATAATAATAATAATAATAATAATAATAATAATAATAATAATAATAATAATAATGGAAATGAAAATGAAAATGAAAATGAAAATGAAAATGAAAATGAAAATAATAATAATAATAATAATAATAATAATAATAATAATAATAATAATAATAATAATAATAATAATAATAATAATAATAATAATTATGGATAAAATACCAATCCCCAGATGCTCATTTTAAGTGAAATTCTCAAATAACTTTAAATATTTTGTTAAAGAGAATGGCGCTACTTTAAAACAAATGTTCAATGCTCTTTTAATGCTTTTCTGAATAGATTTATGTCATTAATTAGGGGAAGAAAATGCAAAAAAAGAAAAAAAATATATTATTTAATGTAAATTACCAAAATACACACACACTATATATATATATATATATATAGATCACCACCAGTCATATATATATATATATATATATATATATATATATATATATATATATATATATATATATATATATATATATATATATATATATATATATATATATATATATATATATATATATATATATATATATATATATATATATATATATATATATATATATATATATATATATATATATATATATATATATATATATATATATATATATATATATATATATATATATATATATATATATATATATATATATATATATATATATATATATATATATATATATAATATATATATATATATATATATATATATATATATATATATATATATATATATATATATATATATATATATATATATATATATATATATATATATATATATATATATATATATATATATATATATTATATATATTAATATTTTATTTTTTATTTTATTAATAAATATTGCCTAAGAAAGAGTGTCTAAACTTTTCTTTTAGAGGGATTGGTCTAAAGTCTAAACAGCCTAATCAATTTCTTTCAAGACAAAACTAATTAAAACTTTGTGATTTAAACAATGCAGTTTTCTTTGAAACGATTGTCTTCTTCTGGGAAAGATTCTCTTTTTTTAAATAAGACCATTCCTGTTAAATTAAATTTAATAGTATTTCTTTAAATTTATATGTACAAAATTAAAAAAGTAAAATTATTGATTTTGAATATAAATTTTAATTCGAAATAAAAAATTAATTAGTTCATCTAAAAAAAAAAATAAATAAATAAATTTATTCAATAAATTAGAGAATTTAATTTTAAAATGAAAAGTATTTTAAATATTTAAATATTTTATTTTAAATAGTTTTTATCTTCTCTAACCAGATACGATTCAAAGTCTCCTTAGCATCCAATATATCTTGAAATATTTTCTCCTTTATTTCATTGTTATAATGAAACTTCTCAACTTATCATACACAATCAAAAGTCATTTTCTGTGATAGTCTCTATTTTTAATTGATTTATTAAAGCCTTGTTAATAGCTCTATGTACACTGTAGTTAATTCGTCAGATATTCGAGAAATTTTAAATGAAACTAATACCATCCTTCTGCTTCAACTTTGCTTCAATTTTCCTCACTCTAGTCAGTCATTATCATTACATTAACTCAAGTACCAATAAATACTCGGTTTTCTCTTTGGCATCATGATCCCTTTTAGACATTTCTTAGATTTTTTTCCAGATCTAAATCTTACAAACCAACTCTACAAGAATTTAATTGACAGCAAAGTACATTTCTACACATGTACAATAATTGCACTTTCTTATAAAAAGAGAAAAGAAGATTAGTTTTATCGTTTAGTTTTATTCTCTATAAAGCATATCTTCTCATAATTTTCCTCTTTTTTCTAACCTGAAAACTATAAAAAAAAGTATTAAAAACATACACCACATGTGCTTTTGGTAGAGGTTTAATAAGTTCATAACATGAGGAATACGGGCCACTTAAAAAGACATGTCTGGATACTGAAGAGTTTGTCTTACTTCTTTGTAACAGTTATCTTGTAACCTTGTAACCTTTTTTATTCATAAATAGCACTCCTCATAAAGGTTATCGTCTCCTTTTGTATTATTAAAATAGGAGATAGAATAACCTTCTTTTAGCTTTTTTAAATTAGATTGGCAGCTCCTTCCCATTACCTACATAGCCCAAGACTGTTTATAGTAGCATCTATTCATTTCAAAGTACATCCTATTCAGCATAAGCACTAGGTACTTCAAATTTAGCCTATTTGGTATCCAGAATAACTATTAAGCATTCCAAAGTATAGAATATTTACTTTCAGTAATTATTTGACTCCATAATGTATTCATATGAAATCTATTTTCCGTTCCAATATAACAAATTCAAACATTTAAAAAAAGTATTTTGAAAATTTTTAATTTTTTTTAATATCTCTTTATGAAACTTTAAAAAACAATTTGAAACACAAAAATTTGGTTCCTCATAAGTACAAACTTTTAACTGTACTTATTTTTGTGAATAATTGATTTCCCCTATAGTATAACTTGCTTGCATAAGATAAAGTACCAATTAATAGAATTACTATGCAACGATTGGTGGGGAAGGAAAACAGATGAAATATTTTGGTTCAATGTCCCAAATTAATATATTAAAAATTAATAAATCTTGATAACCCAAAAGTATTATTTATAAATCGGATTTCTAGCGAATTATTGAAAATATATTATTTTTATATTTGATTAAAATAAATTGAATATAATGATAGCAAACAATAAATAAAAATAAATTAATAATTTTGAAGAAATAAAAGAAAAGAGTCGCCATCTTTAAAAAAAGTAAATAAAAAAATAAAAAAAATAAAAAATAAATAACAAAAATTTAATTCAAAAGTTCAGTGGCCTAATTTTATTCACTCTTTTATTTATATTTAGATACATAATCTTAAGAATATTTTATTATTATAAAATTTTATTGTGTTTTTACTTTCCTTTTTATACAATATAACAAAATCATTTTATAAAGGAAAATTTATTTTAATGCAGCAATTTTATTATCTTTTATTTTCCCTATGGTTTTTATTAGGGTTTTTATGAGACTCGTATGTGTTCATTTAAGGATGACGGTTTTATATGACACAATTAACTGCTGGGAACATAATAACTAAAGTTCTATCTAGAGATTAATAACTATGAATACGTGGTTATTATTATTATTATTATAATTATTATGATTATTATGATTATTATTATTATTATTATTATTATTATTATTATTATTATTATTATTATTATTATTATTATTATTATTATTATTATTATTATTATTATTA
>SEYY01019041.1:50000-52500 GCA_009176605.1 Armadillidium nasatum | reverse complement strand
AGTGAAATTTTCATTTAATTTTAGAAAATAAATAAAAAATTTCACAATACACAAAACAGTTTCCCTAAAAAAATATTTTATTTCTAAATAAATTTACTTTTAAAATTTTAACTTTAATTAACATTAATTTTAACTTTTAATTTTAACTTTAATTTTTAACTTTTAACTTTTAATTTTTATTTATTTATTCTTCATTTGTTTGTTTGGATCGTTAAATAAATGAACAAAAGTGCATTTTAAAATCCCATTTCCGACTTTCACGTATTTCTCTCATTATCTATTTAGATTTTTAGCTAATTTTAATTAATCTGGATTTCCGTAATTATTTTCTACCTTCCCTAATATATATATATATATATATATAATAATATAATATATATATATATATATAATATATATATATATATATATATATATAATATATAATATAAATATATATATACATAAATGACAAAACAAAGTGTTGTAGTTGTTGCAATAGAAAAGAAAATTGGATTAATAGTATGCATTCTATTGCTCACCAATTATCTGGTCCCTGAATGTCAAAGACTTGTGTAAAATTTACAACAAAAGATGCAATTTGACTAAAAGGTAATTCACTCCGTATCTCTTAACTAAATGAGATTCATTGAGAGAGAGAGAATAGAAATTCCAGTTTCCTTGTCGTTTGGAGAGTTCAAAAGGCTGCAAAATAATGTTGCTATTTGTATCCCATTTTCGGATGTTAGAAAAATCCAATCTTAATATTTTGTATACTGTTTCAGTAGATATATTGAAATTGCGAATGCTTTATTAATATTGATTGTGGAATATGAAAATTAGAGACTTACGTTATTATAAAAGTTGAAATTGTAAATTTACTTTCTCTGAAATTAATTTTAAGAATAAATATATTTATCTGATATTATTTCCTATTATTATTATTATTATTATTATTTTTATTATTATTATTATTATTATTATTATTATTATTATTATTATTATTATATATTATTAATTATTTTTTTAATAATTATAATTTTTATTATTATTGCTGTTTTTTTTATCAGGTATTATTATTATTGCTATTATTATTATTATTTTTAATAATATTATTATTATCATTATTACCATTTTTACTACTTTTACTTTTATTATTATTATTGTTATTATTATTATTTTCATTCTTTTTGCTGTTATTATTATGATTATTATTATAATTAATTTTGTTTTAATCCTTTTTATAATTCTTGTTTAATTACTGACTTTATAATCATAATGTTAATGTACAAACAGAAAATTTGTTTTAAATAATTCCTTGGAAATGATTCACCATTATGAAAGTAAATTATAAATAGAAGAAGCGTATAATAATAATTTAATTATAAATATTTAACAATAAATTCCTTTTCTTCTTTAAAATACACTTTATTTAATTTTTAATATAATTATAGTGGCTTAGATGAATAAGGTTTTTTTTTTTTTTTTTTTTTTTTTTTTTTTTTTTTTTTTTTTTTTTTTTTTTTTTTTTTTTTTTTTTTTTTTTTTTTGTAGATACAAAACAATACAGCTACTAAAGATTAAATTTTTTTTTTATTATTATAAGCTTGTAATGTTTGGTTACTCTACAAACAAGATTGTTCAATTTTTAAATCTTTTTTTCTTCTAGTACATCTGTATTTTTGAAATTCATCTAAAATTCCATGAAAGAAAGAAGAGTAATCCTCTTTAGTTTATGAATAAATCATAAATTTTTTTCAGAAAAAGGATTCTGAATAAAATATCAGACGTCAGAGCTTTCTAATTTTTATTCAATTATATAGAGTAAGGTTTAAAATAAATGGAATATTATTGCTATGCCAAAAAATAAAAAATAAATAAAAAAAATAAAAAAAAAATAAAAAAAAAATAAAAAAAATAAAAAAAATTATTCTGAAAGATCTTGTAATTTTAAATAAAATTGCTTGTGGTTTCTAATAATACAAAAAAAAAAATATTGACTTCTTTTATTTTATGAATAATAATAATGGCATAGAATGCAAAAGGAATGGAAATCTTTTTGCATTGTTGAATTAATGGAAGTAGAACAAAAGATCCATTAAAGATTTGAATATTTTTTTTTGACTTCATTAATACATGATTGTAAAATTAGTAACATTGATTTATTATTATTTATTTGTTTGCAAAATTAGTAAGATTGTTTCATTTTTATTATTATTCATTTGATTGTAAAATTCGTAAGATTGTTTCATTATTATTCATTTGATTGCAAAATTCGTAAGATTGTTTTATTATTATTTACTTGATTGTAAAATTAGTAAGATTGCTTTAGTATTATTTATTTCATTGTAAAATTAGTAAGACTGTTTTATTATTATTTATTTAATTTTAAAATTAATAAGATTGTTTTATTATTATCTACTTGATTGTAACATTCTTAAGGTTGTTTTGTCATTATTTACTTGATTGTAAAATGAGTAAAATTGTTTTATAATTATTTATTTGAATGTAAAATTAGTAA
>SEYY01019041.1:27500-37500 GCA_009176605.1 Armadillidium nasatum | reverse complement strand
AACTGAACTAACTGCAAAGCTTATTCTATCGTTCAATCTCGTGATTGAGCATGAAACACTCTTATTTCTTTTTACCCCTTGAATTACACAAAAATTTTCTAAGCTTGTATATCCGTGTTTGATATATCATTGAAATATAGTTTTGTTTCTCCTTTTTCAAGTAAATTATTTGTATAATCCTCTAATCTTTCCCCTCCAGAAGACCTCTCATATATAATATATATAATATATATATATATATATATATATATATATATATATATATATATATATATATAATATATATATATATATATATATATATATATATATATATATATATATATATATATATATATATATATATATATATATATATATATATATATATATATATATATATAAGTGTAGATTTAAAGTTGGAAATTATGATATTTTAAATATAAAATTCCAGGAATCCACGATATTACATCTTTTACTATATCTTCATTATAATTTCCTAATCTTCATTAATAAATCTCTTCTTAATAAATCCAATCTTCCTTATTTTATCCTTTCCTTTATTCTCAGAAAAAGTATATATATATATATATATATATATATATATATATATATATATATATATATATATATATATATATATATATATATATATATATATATATATATATACATTATGTTGTCTTTTTTTTATTTCTCTTTATCAAAATTATATCTCTCAAATTGATCTGAACTGGATTTATTTTGTGACCCACATTCTAAAATGACCCAAATATATGCCTTGTACAATAGATGTATAAAGCTCATTATTGCATGTTTGCTTTGATGTGGATTATCAGTTTCATTTATTACACCCTAACTTTTTTTTATATTTATTCCAGTCCAAATATTTTACAAACTTAATACCAGCATTAGTGTTTTATCTCATTTTTCCTGTTTTTGCAATCCATTCGCATTAATTCATGCTTTAGGTTTGAATTTACATTCATTGTTTTATTTTAGTCTTCAAAGGAAATTGAATACTAGTTCTTTTTTGCTTGATTTTATTACCAGTGAAACAATATAAAATTATTCTAGAGTTGTTAATTACAATTTTTTTTAAACCTATTATTTTTTTTGTTATATATATATATATATATATATATATATATATATATATATATATATATATATATATATATATATATATATATATATATATATATTATATATATATATATATATATATATATATATATATATATATATATATATATATATATATATATATATATATATATATATATATATATATATATATATATATATATATATATATATATATATATATATATATATATATATATATATATATATATATATATATATATATATATATATATATATATATATATATATATATATATATATATATATATATATATATATATATATATATATATATATATATATATATATATATATATATATATATATATATATATATATATATATATATATATATATATATATATATATATATATATATATATATATATATATATATATATATATATATATATATATATATATATATATATATATATATATATATATATATATATATATATATATATATATATATATATATATATATATATATATATATATATATATATATATATATATATATATATATATATATATATATATATATATATATATATATATATACTTTTAAAAAAACTCATCAAATAATTTAAATTAATTTTCAAAATTGCAAATTTATTCATTAATTCTTTGCCACTATTTTAAAATCTTTAAAAAGAACCTATGATAAAATATTAAATTTGGACTTTTAATTTACGATTCATAACCTGTTCAATTACTTAATTAATATGCATTTAAATTATTAAATATTAAATATTATCGTTTTTTAACATTAAAAAGGGTGTTCGGACAATTTTTCAGCTGAAATAAAATTTCTATTCTATAAAATACAAAAAGGAAAAAAAGTATACATTATATATATATATATATATATATATATATATATATATATATATATATATATATATATATATATATATATATATATATATATATATATATATATATATATATATATATATATATATATATATATATATATATATATATATATATATATATATATATATATATATATATATATATATATATATATATATATATATATATATATATATATATATATATATATATATATATATATATATATATAAATTTATTGTTAGTAAGGAATGCAAGCAAAAACTATGTGTTCCCTTTCCAACTTTTATGAAGAATGTGCTTATGAATTGTCAACTTGGATCTTTCAACTGTACTCTCTTTACTTAAAGGAGTTAGGATGTTTCATTTGCATTTTTTTGTCGATTATTATATTCTGGAATAAAATTTTTACTATATAAAGTACAAAAAATAATTGGAATTTTCCCGTTATTGGGCGAGATAGTCTTTCCGAATTCTTGTCTAATTTTTGTAACTTCTATAGATTCGGTTATAAATAATGTTTCACTTTCTTCGGTTTGCGTTTTTTTTTCTTAACAGAAGTTGTCCAAATTTTCTGGAATTCTAGAAGAAGGGTATAAATGGAGTTCCTTCAGAAGACATTTTTTATTTCTTTCCCTAGCAAAAAGACTGAGAGGTAAAATATCAGAAAAAAATGTTACAAATTTTTAAATTTTCTTCAAATTTCAAAGCTCTCTTAGTCTAGGGTTTCTGGAAATTTTGATAATTTCGGTTAAGAAACAAAAAAGTTAAGAAAGAGTTAATTAAATATATCTTTTAGGCCATTTTGGCACCTTCACTGTTCTTCTTTAACTTTTATTGATTCTTGATTCTTGTTCTCCAAATTATCAGTAACTCTAGAGGAAAGGTATAGCTAAAGTTCTATAAGAAGATATTTTTGATATCTATTCCTGAAAAAAAGTTATGATAATGCTTTGAAACTTGAAAAAAAATGATTCAAAATATTCAAACCTTTTTTTACATTTTACCTTACAACTATTTCTTAGGGATAGATATCAAATATATATTCTGATGAAACTCTAGCTACATTTTTATTTTAGCGTTCCTGAAATTATGTAGACATTCGGTCAAGAAATAAAAAAGTTATGTCGAATAAAGTGCAGAGGTATGTATCTCCAAATCTATAAAAGGTTGCAGAAATTGGACAAGAATTCGGAAATGAGTATCTCGCCCATTAACGAAACGATTCTAAATTACTTTTTTTGTCATTTTTATAGCAAAAATTTTATTCCAGAAAATAAAAATTGACAAAAAAAAAAGGTCTAAATTCCCCTTTAACTTCCCCAAATTAACACAATCTTCCCATAGTAAATCTATATTATTATTTTTTGTATTCTAGTTTCGTTTTGGAGTTTGTTAGCAGAGTTTATTAAATACTTGCTGTAAAATATTTCTGCAAAAATTAGTAATTCTGTGATAATTTCGTCACGTATAAAATAATGAAAATGTGAATATAAAAACTTGGATAACAAGCAGTTCGCTTAATCATTGTAACTCCGGTGAATGAGTGGAAATCGTTGAGCTTGTTTTTTTGATGTGCATACTAAAAGCTATTCAATGTTCCTGCCAAGAAGTTGTTAGTTCAAATTTGATTCATTTAAGAGGAGGAATTGGTTTTGCTTTTTTAGAAGAGAGGATGTTAATGAAAGTTAAGTGCAACAAGGTTCCTGCCTTAGAACCAAAATGCTCTGGCAGGTTGCCATGATAATTTCTGGTTTATGATACTGTAATCATAGCCAACAGCATAGGACTAGACTGGAGCGAGTGGTTATAAAAAACACTCGATGATTCTTCTCAAAATTTTAATCGTCAGATAGATATCCTCTCCAGCACCTATCTCCAGAAACGTCAAATTCTAAATGTATTGAACTCTCACTGAGTTTTTGTTTTGTTTTATTTCTGAGAGCGGACTTCACCTACGAGGGCATATGCCGTACCTCCAGGCAGACAAAATACTGCCCTTCAGGCTACCACCAGTTCAGAGCGAATGAACCACACCCTCCGAGAGCCGGTGATGCTCTCCTCTCGCTGAGTTTTCTAAATTTGTTGCGATAAACACCAGAGCAAACAGCTTCATCACTATGTTAAAGGTGTGATCAAATACAGAAAAGAAACATTTAACAAACAAGCTTCTAACAAACCAGTTTTGATGAAAACAATAAAAAAAATTAACACTGATTAATGTGTGATCATTAATTGTCATGCAAATATAACATTTTAATAGAGGAAACTTTTAATTGTATCATTTTCATTTTCAAGTCATTTTCATCAGGTTCTTTATATTATTTTATATAATTTATTTAACTTTTCTCATTCTAATTCTTTCGTCCCATTTGACATTTATTTCGTTCTTCTTCCTCCCTTCATTAAACCTAATCAATACGAATGAAAATTTATTTAGTTCGAATTTATATATTTCGAAAGCAATCTTGAAATTACAAGCAATCCTTTGGGATCAAAGATCAACTTAGCAGTTTTTTGCAATTGGAAAATATATATAAATAATACTTAAATTTTAACTCTTAAAGATACTCTAATATATATATATATATATATATATATATATATATAATATATATATATATATATATATATATATATATATATATATATATATATATATATATATATATATATATATATATATATATATATATATATATATATATATATATATATATATATATATATATATATATATATATATATATATATATATATATATATATATATATATATATATATATATATATATAGGTAAAAATTCATTTAATTAATCTAAGGTAATTATGCTTTTGCTTAATTAGAATAAATTTTTCGAGAAACAAAATGAAAATGTCTAAAAATAAAGAAAATTAAGAAATGTAGAAAGAGAAAGAAAGGAAGAGAGAGAGATAGATATAGAGAGAGAGAGAGTGAAAGAGAAAGAGAGAGAGAGAGAGAGAGAGAGAGAGAGAGAGAGAGAGAGAGAGAGAGAGAGAGAGAGAGAGAAAGGATGTGTTCCTTATGAGAGAACTTTAACAGTCTCGCAAATTCTGAGAGACAAAAGCTTTTAGCTTGTAAAGATCATTTTGCTAGTGAGTAACAAAAGCAGACTCATAGGAGTCACACATAAAATTAATTTAAAACTATATATATATATATATATATATATATATATATATATATATATATATATATATATATATATATATATATATATATATATATATATATTATATATAATATATATAATATATAAAAAAAAATAAAATAAATAATAATATATTAATTATTATTATTACTACTACTACTACTAATAATAATAATAATAATAATAATAATAATAATAATAATAATAATAATAATAATAATAATAATAATAATAGTAATCTATTTAGCATCACACGAAGTTTGCTTTCTCTACTAATGTAGATAAGAGACAAAATTAAGCATAAAAACTTTTCTGATCTTTTCTCTTAAACTCTTTGTGAATACTAATCAACTGTCTTAAACATTAATTTTACACCAACACTCCAACCCTTACACATGTAGTATCACACACACTTACACCTACAACTTTACATTTTCACAAGCTTTTTGTCATTTGTATTTAATTAATGAATGTTAAAATTGCTGAAAATAAACATTCTTTACATGTTAAGTGGCTATAAAGTAAATTCATAACATTAAGTGACAACTCAATGTATATTTGTAAAACAACAGCAAATGGATATAAAAAGGATAAGAAGTCATTAAATTAATCTTATAATGTATTAAATAAAGGACAGGACCCATTTGGGGTTATATTAATCATTTTTATGTCAATCATGTGAAGGTACCATTATAAATTTATAGTGACAGAATATATATATATATATATATATATATATATATATATATATATATATATATATATATATATATATATATATATATATATATATATATATATATATATATATATATATATAACGGGCAGGAAGCTAACAGGAAATTTTAAGGAGAGAAGTAAAATATGTTGGAAGGAAGTATACTGGATGAGGAGAGGAAGAGGAGAGCAGGGAGAGGGAGTAAGGGGAAAGATCGTGAGCTAATACAAGGTGTGTAAGAGGTAGGAGAGAGATAGAGAAGTTACTTTAGTAAACTGTTGAATGAGGGGAGAGTTACTGGAGAGGGGAGAGCGATAAGGAATAATGGGGAGATAGTGACTAGAGAAGAGAAGAGGAGTATTAGTAGGAAGGATGTGGAAGCAGCAGTAGGAAAGGTGAAAATGGGAAAGTCGGCAGGATCAAATGGTGGAAGGGCTAGAGGAAGACCAAAGTGGAGATGGATGGATGAGGTGAGAGAGATTTTGGGGGAAAGGGATTTGAGTTTAGATAAGGCTGGGAGAGTTCTGGAGGAGAGAGGGAGATAGAGGACGGTGGCGAGGAGGAGTGAGAAGTAGGAGATATGTGTTAGTTTGTGTATGAGGAAACTGTGGCAGCCAAGCCACCCCCCCAGAAGAGATGGAAAGGTGGAAAGTGTAATAAATAAATATATATTTATATATATATATATATATATATATATATATATATATATATATATATATATATATATATATATATATATATATATATATATATATATATATATATATATATATATATATACACTCTAAAAACATGATCTTTAAATGGGCGTTCATTTGAACGAGCTTTGAGAGCACACCTGGTAAATGAACGCACATTAAAAGTACTGTTTAGACTTAGATTTCGTAGATAGGAAAAATTAATCAGATGCGCTAATTTTAAACGTACCTTGTACGATAATTGAACGCTCATGCTTTCATTGTGTGTTCATTTTTGAACGAAAAAACCAGTAGTTTGGTGCGCTCATTTTGTTGGCACATTGACCATTTATTTAAGAGTGTATATATATATATATATATATATATATATATATATATATATATATATATATATATATATATATATATATATATATATATATATATACTGCATTGAACCAATCTTAGGAAAACTTTTCTCGTTTATGTACTTTTTTGCCTTTGGTTTTTACTAGTACTTCCATTTTACCAAGCTTTACATTTCCTCTAAAGAAAACCATTCTAGATTTGTTAATTTATACGAAATACTGGTCACTATAGTCTCTACATATATTTCTTTTCTTTTTATGATATTCAGCAGGCAACAGCTCATTGTTCTAATTGAAAATTAAATGTAAATGCAAATACTAATAATTAATTATTGATAAAACTATAGAATGTATATTTTATTAAATGTAAATGCAAATACTAATAATTAATTATTGATAAAACTATAGAATGTATATTTTATTAAGTACACTGTTTAGTTAAAGACATAATTACTTTACAGAATAAAAAATAATAATAATTTTCATTTCTTTCTAGAATAAAACCCTTAAAAACTATTTATGAAAATATGTTTTCTTTCGATAATTTAAATCATAGAATTTAAAGGAAAAGATAGATTATTATATTCTTTTGAAGAAATTAATATAAAAAAATAAATAAAAAGAAAAAGAAAAAGAAAACAAAAAAAAACATGTACATAAAATTAAATAAGAGTAGATATCGATGATAATGATGGAAGAGAAAACAAAAAAATTTTGAATAAAACGTTTCTAAATTTAATTTAAATTTAAAATTAAATTTAACAAATAAAAAATTTACTTTGTTTTGAATTGTGAAGCATAATAAATTAATATTAATGAATAATAATATAGTGAATTAATATTTTTTTGCCCTAAAATGGAAAACAAATTAATACTGAAAACTTATGAACTAAATTAATATACTATAAAATATATTATAAACTATAATTGATACACCAAATGCAGCCCTATAATAGCATATCAAAATTGCCAAACACGGTAAATAAGTAATTTGGGTTATGCAAAAGAATGTAGAATTCGTATTCTTAAACACTCTAAAACACCGTAAATTACTGTTATACACATTAAAACAGAGTAAATTAATATTCTTTTATACAATAAAACACTGTAAAAATAGAAATCGCAATAGGAAAAACTTCAAAAGGAAAAACTTCAAAATAAACGAAAAGAACAAAAAGTAAAAAAAAATTAATTGCAAAACATCATTCGAAAGAATGAAAAATAACTTACCTAACGCAAAAGTAATTGTTTTCTTTGCAAAAAAAAATAAAAAAATAAAAATAAAAAATAAAAAAAAGCACTAAAAAAGATATAAAAAAAAAGATTAAAAATGGTTAATGTACCACAAGACTTATTTAGAAAGAAAATTACGAAAAGTTTTTTTTTTATTATTTTGGCAATGAGTAATTTATTAATTATTTTTTTATTTTATTTTCAATTGCAAATTTATATTTTAGGTTATTTTTAAATAAAATTTTTTAACTTAATTATTGTCATGATACTATATAAATTTATGTCAAAATATTGATAAATATCAATGATAATATTTATTTACATAATCATTGTTATTATTATTATTATCATTAGTAATTACTGTTCTTATTATTATTATTTTTATTATTATTATTAGTAGTAGTAGTAATAGTAGTAGTATTGTAGCATAAATGTTATTAAATTACTTTAGAAAATTTCAAAATGCCTCATCATGAACAAAACTAAGAAAATATGAACGAAATAAAGATTATATATATATATATATATATATATATATATATATATATATATATATATATATATATATATATATATATATATATATATATATATATATATATATATATTTTTTTTCTTTTTTTTTACATATCACCACCACTCACGGGCAAAGCCCTATTCAAGGAGGGGGTGCTAAAAGAATAAAAATGAAAGTAAATAGAGTACAAAATCCAGAAAATAAAAACCACCCCTAATGTACCCACCTAAAGCAAATTTCTCAGGTGGGCACAGACGCGGGCTTTAAAGAAATTGAGATTAAATGCAGAGGGAAATACAGAAGATGGAAGAGAGTTCCACAAGACAGAGGTGGCAGGAAAGAAAGAGGCACCACAGCGGACAAGCCTGGAGTTGCCTATGTCCACGCAAAATTGATGCGCGGACATTGCACCCCTTGTGCTGCGAGGACGCCGTAAAGGTGGAGGTACACGGGTGGATAGTTCCCTCGAGCATTTGCCATTGTATATATATATATATATATATATATATATATATATATATATATATATATATATATATATATATATATATATATATATATATATATATATATATATATATATATATATATATATATATATATATATATATATATATATATATATATATATATATATATATATATATATATATATATATATATATATATATATATATATATATATATATATATATATATATATATATATATATATATATATATATATATATATATATATATATATATATATATATATATATATATATATATATATATATATATATATATATATATATATATATATATATATATATATATATATATATATATATATATAATTTAACATTACTGATTGAATATCATCATCGTAAAATAATCTATTACTTTGTTTCCTAGTTTTTATTTGTGAACAAAACAAATGGGATAAAATTTTTTGTATTTTAATTTGGAAAAACAAATGAATCTCATCATGAATTCTTTATTAACAGTCCATTATGTTTTGGAACCCAAATTAAGATATGAATTTCTGTTTTTTTTTTTTTTTAACTTTCTCTCTCTCTCTCTCTCACATTTTATATATATATATATATATATATATATATATATATATATATATATATATATATATATATATATATATATATATTATATATATATATATATATATATATATATATATATATATATATATATATATAATATATATATATATATATATATATATATATATATATATATATATATATATATATATATATAATATAATATATATATATATATATATATATATATATAAATATATAACAAATGAATACCTAAGTG
>SEYY01019041.1:17500-22500 GCA_009176605.1 Armadillidium nasatum | reverse complement strand
TAATAATAATAATAATAATAATAATAATAATAATAATAATAATAATTATAATAATTATAATAAAATCATATTTATAATAAAAATAATAATAATAATAGTAGTAGTAATAATAATTATAATCATAATAATAATATAATGAAGGTAATAAAAAAATTTATAATAATAAAATAAAATATAAAAATAACGTAAAACAAGAAAGAAAAATAGCATTGTTTTAAATTGCAAATAATATATTATTATTATTATTATTATTATTATTATTATTATTATTATTATTATTATCATTATTATTATTATTATTATTTTTAATAAGAATAATAATATAAAAGGTAATAAATAATAATAATAATAATAATTAAACGTAATAATAAAAATAATAATAATAATAATTATAATGAACTAAAGTAAATAAAAAATTATTTATATAAAACAGCAAGAAATATTTTTAAAATTAAATAATATCAATATACAGTTATTAATACAGAGCACTGAAGCCACGGATATGAAATTTCCACATCCATGGACAGAGATGTAATGCAAATGTCAAAAGCTTAATATATAGAAATAATTTTAAAAACACTATTATAAATCATAAATAAATTATTTAAGTAATAATCATTTTTAAAAATATATACATTGTTTAAAGCTATTACTAATACGATATTTCCCTAAAATGAAATCCAAAAAACTCCCTATAAAGTACAAAGCATTAATTTCTCCAAACTACAATACTATCCATCTACAAGATCTTAAAAATTCATTTTATATGAGTTTTAAAATGTGAAAAACAGGTTTTTCGGGCTTCTGAATTCTACTACAAAGATCGCATTTTTAGTTTAATATTTCGATAAATACAGGCACCGAAATTTGCGTCAGGTTTTATAACACTATAAAGATTTTCATTGCCTTTTGTACTTAAGGAAATTGAAGCTCCTAATGTAAGAAAAACAACTCGCCATTCCGGCCGTTCGGAAACTTTACTGCGAAATAATAAAAATTAAGGCAATATGTGGTTATGGTTTTGAATATTTCCACAGAATTAACGGCAAACTAAGTTTAATTGCAAAATTGTCAAGTTTGCTGTTTCAACTTGTAGCTAGCTATTATTATTATTATTATTATTATTATTATTATTATTATTATTATTATTATTATTATTATTATTATTATTATTATTATTATTATTATTATTATATTATTATTAAAACTGTAAAAAAAAATTGTGTTTAAATTTTCATTTCTTTTCAAATTGTTACTATTTTTTTATTAATTATTATTATTATTATTATTATTATTATTATTATTATTATTATTATTATTATTATTATTATTATTATTATTATTATTATTTATGTAAATTGATATCTGTTGACAAATTTAATCATGATGACTTTGTGCTCAATTTGACTAATGAATGCTTAAGTGTTATGACTATAAATGTACGTAGTTTTCGTGGCAATTAGGTCACAGTTGTATTATTTATTTTATTCCTTTAAGGTCAAACCTTAAATTTTGATACTAACAGAAACTTGGCTTAATGATGAAGATTATAAACATTATAATATACCGGGATACAGTGTTTATAATGTAAATCGTAATAATTATAGGGGAGGAATTGCTTGCTATTACATTAACTATTTATATGTTACCCGATATTAGGTTTCCATATCCGAGGGTTGACGCTGTAAAGTTGAACTTTTTGTATAATGGACTTCTGGTTTGGAACTCCCTGCCTTTAATAATACGTGAGGCTCCTAACGTGTTGAAATTTAAAAATGATCTTAAGATCTATTTTTTGGGGCAATACTAGGGGTTGCTGAAGGAATATATCATCGCTGCCTGATGGAAATTTTTTTCCTCTAATAGCTGTCTCATGGTGGTTGAGCCTTTTTAATGTAAAATTAATGATTTTTTTTTTGTATTTAATTGCATTTATTATCACAATGTATGTTTATATGTATGAAAAGATGTAATTGCCTGAGATATAATAAATCTATCTATCTATCTATCTATCTATCTATCTATATATTATTATTATTATTATTATTATTATTATTATTATTATTATTATTATTATTATTATTATTATTATTATTATTATTATTATTAATTATTATTATATTATTATTATTATTATTATTATTATTATTATTATTATTATTATTATTATTATTATTATTATTATTATTATTATTATTATTAATATTGGGTTATTATTATTATTATTATTAATGTTATTATTATTGTTAAAATTATTATTATTATTATTTTTATTACAGTTGGATAAAGTTTTAATTTCTTGCTCTCAATTACTGTTAAAATGATATCATTATATCTATTATAATAATATCAACAGATATTGCAATTAAACTTGAACTTTTCAGAATTATATTTATTTATTAATTTATATATTTTATTATTATTATTATTATTATTATTATTTTTTTTTTTTTTACCATTTACACATAAAATATTAAAAAAATTAAAAAAATTAAAAAAAATAAATAAATATAATATATATATATATATATATATATATATTATATATATATATATATATATATATATATATATATATAATATATATATATATATATATATATATATACATAAATATTAATAGATTAATCGAAATGCGAAGTAAATGCCTTATACTTTAGAAGGATTTGGCGAAGCCCGACGAACTTTAGGCAAGGAAAAACATACTGAGGGTCAGCGAGGAATTAGCGACATTGCTTGTTGTTATTATTATTATTATTATTATTATTATTATTATTATTATTATTATTATTATTATTATTATCGTTATTATTATGAAATTTTGTAGTAGTAGTAGTAGTAGTAGTAGTAGTAGCAGTAATAACATCATAATGAACAACAAGATCATAAATAAATTAATACAAATTATTATAATTAGTGCAAATATTTGATAAATATTAATATTATATTCACTCATGATTTCTTCTCAGTTGAATACAAACTCATTAATTTTTTTTAATTAATGAATAAAAAATTATGTTTAATTAATTATCATTATGCTAAGCAATTATTAAATATTAAAAAACAAGAGTTTGTTTTTTAAGAAGAAATAATTAATAATAAAATATGATTAATTATAATAATGCGTAAAAATATAAATACAATTTTAAAAATTTCTTTCTTGGTGAAAAAATAATTCAAAATATAATTAATTATAATTACGCAAAACAATCAATAAAAATTAAAATAATTTTTATTTAAATTTAATTTGTTTCATAAGGTAAAGACTGCAAATTGATTTTGGGTTTTAAAAGGTAAAAATAATTTAAAATATAATTAATTATAATTAAACATAACAATCAATAATTAAAATAATTTTTATTTTAAATAAAAAATAAAATAATTTCAATTTTAAATAAAAAATAAAATAATTTTTATTTTAAATAAAAATAAAATAATTTTAATTTTAAGTAAAAAATAAAATAATTTCAATTTTAAATAAAAAAAGAAAAATAACTTTTATTTAAAACTAATTTATGTCTCATTAGATAATGACTACAAATTGATTTTGGGTTTTAAAAGGTGGATTACAACATGCAAGAAATCATGACAATCTCTCTTTAATTCTAGGATACTTTATTGTGGAAAGCTTATTGAAAACTTAGTATTTAACTGATTATTATAACGTCTATTTTGCACGCTTACAACCAAATTATATACATATATATATATATATATATATATATATATATATATATATATATATATATATTATATATATATATATATATATATATATATATATATATATATATATATATATATATATATATATAATATATATATATATATATATATATATATATATATATATATATATATATATATATATATATATATATATATATATATATATATATATATATATATATATATATATATATATATATATATATATATATATATATATATATATATTTTAAAAGAGTAAAGAATGTTTTTTTTTGTGATTTTATTATTCCTTTTAATTATTATTCTTTAAATAGGTAATATGTTTTAGTAATTGCGTAGTTTGATACCTCCAAAGTCAAATTTCACTAGCAGAAAATAAATAAATTCTAAAGTTTTTAATAGAAATAAATAGAATGACTTTGTTGGTCATTTTCGAGAGTTTATAAAGACTAGATTCTTGAAATAGTTATTTCAAAACACAAAAGATGATAATGAAATAGAGTAACATTTTAGAAGTTTGAAGATTGCGTTAATGGAGTTCGTTCTGTTTAAAAAGGATTTTTGAAGCAAATTTTTTTTTTTATCTGGTTTTCTGCGAAATGTTGAAGATGATGAATTTCAGTTCTTGTAATTCAATGGAGTCGGTCATTTAATTTATTCACAATTTTTAGTCTATATTTCGGAACAAGCTTCACCTGAGAATTGCCAAACTAACTGTTGCAAAAGCGGCATAAAGTGAAACATTTACGAGTGCTTCCTTTTTTCTTATTCTTCTAACTTTTAATAATAAATACACTTCTTTTAAGGCAGTTACACATTTGCGATAATCGTCGATATTGATAAAATGTCGTCAAACATCAGTTAATAGCGGAGGAGTCGATTTAGCAAAATCTGAATATTTATTTGTCTCTACTCAAAAGATATGTGTTCTCAGGTAGGTAAATGACCACTAGTCTTAGGAAGAAGATACCTGGATTACCGAAAATAGTGATTCCGAACACAAACACGCACACACAAGCGAGCACACACATACATGCCTAAATCTAAACCGCACACATTTTATCTACACACATATACAATCGTTATTATGCGTTTGAAGTGTATCAATGTAAATTTGATATTTGTATTTGAATTTTGAAAAATTTATAAATACTGAGAACTCAAAAATTGTTAATTTTATTTAAAAGTATAAAGTGTGCTATAAGGGGATTCCAACCCTGACCCTTTAGGTGGTAAGACAGTGTTTACCTCTGCGCCACAACAGTACAAAAAGGAAATCTCAGAGAAAA
>SEYY01019041.1:7500-10000 GCA_009176605.1 Armadillidium nasatum | reverse complement strand
AATTATTCTATTTTCCTTTAACATTTTACACCGGAGCGTACATATCCAAAAAATTCCTCTATAAAAAGCAAAATGCTATATATATATATATATATATATATATATATATATATATATATATATATATATATATATATATATATATATATATATATATATATATATATATATATATATATATATATATATATATATATATATATATATATATATATATATATATATATATATATATATATATATATATATATATATATATATATATATATATATATATATATATATATATATATATATATATATATATATATATATATATATATATATATATATATATATATATATATATATATATATATATATATATATATATATATATATATATATATATATATATATATATATATATATATTTTACATTTAGGGTAGATTTTTACATGCAACTCATATTGAAATATAGGAATATAAGGTCTTTCGACGTCAACTTGGAAGCTTCCCTAGTCTATTAAATTAAATTTAATTTCATTCTGGGAGTCGAAGTGTTTCATCACTTCTTCAATGGACACTGTTCTTTTGAGTAATCTTGTGGTACATTTTCCTATTTTTGAGAAGCGTTAATGCAACTCGTCTTTGCACTCTGCATCATCCTTTTTTTTCTAACAGAATCGATAAGTATAATCTAACGTGTACATTACAGGTAAAGTCTCGAACACTCTCCTTCTTCTCTCCCTATTTCCCACGACTTTCACATTTTCAAACTCAGTGTATGTATCATCTATCTCATGTGAACCATTGATTTAATCCTATTTTTTTTACAACTCTGACAGACAATGTGTAAACGATTGATACATTGCCCACTAGTATATAAATATAATATATATATATATATATATATATATATATATATATATATATATATATATATATATATATATATATATATATATATATATATATAGTATATATATATATATATATATATATATATATATATATATATATATATATAATATATATATATATATATTATATATATATATATATATATATATATATATATATATATATATATATATATATATATATATATATATATATAATATACTGTATATATTAGCAAGATGACGGTGAAAATGAATGTTAAATACAAGCTTATATCAGAACTAAAACAAGAGAAAAGTCATATTCAAAAAATCATTTACATTTAAATTCTTTCATAATGCAAATATTGTTGCATTGATTACAAACATTTGCAATTTAACTTTCAAGAGAAAAAATAGAGATACAAAAGAATCATCCTAACTTCAAAACACTAAGCAAGAGGAAAAAAATAAAAGGGGAAAAAGAGAGATAAAAAGAAGAGGAAAGGGAAACAAGAAATTAAAAACCCTTTGGCAGAAACTATAGAGAATTTTAAAAGGAAAAAAAAAATAGAATTTAATTACTTGAATGAAAGTAGTGGTTAATTTGAAAATTTTGCTTGAAGAAGCAGAGGGGAAAAAAACACATCAACAAAAACCACAACAGCAACACCAACTACAATAATAATAATAATAATAATAATAATAATAATAATAATTGCAATAATAATAATAATAATAATAATAATAATAATAATAATAATAATAATAATAATAATAATAATAATAATAATAATAATAATAATAATAATAATAATAATAATAATAATAATAATTATCATAGTAATAACAAAAACAAAACGGAAACAAAAGCTAAATTAATTTCAATAAGAAGCCGAATAAAAAATTAAAAAATGATAATTTTTATGTTTATAATTATAATATAATTAAAATAATGATAATAATAATAGTAATAATAATAATGGTAAGGAAAATGTTAATAATAATAATAATAAAAATAGTAATAATAATAATAATAACAATAATAATAATAATAATACTTAGAATTAAATATAGGCGATGAATTCGATGACAATAATAAAATAAGTAATGATGATAAAAGCAAAATTAAATAATTAAAAAAAAATCAATTTTTCCTATTTGCAGAATTAATTTTCATCTTTAAAAAATAATAATAATAATAATAAATAAATAAAAAATTTTTTTTAAAAATTCGAAATTGACATGAAATTTTCCAAACGTCAATAAGAATATCTTAACATTAATTTTAATATATTAATATTATATTTATTTATTTATATTAGTTTATTACATATTTCTTTTATTTCAATATTCAGAAATTTGAAAATAATATATTGGAATTTTATTGAATAGTCCTGAATGAAATTGTAAAATAAGTTAATATAGGATAAAAAATAAATTTAAGCCACTGAAATAAGAATAACTTAAAACGCAAAAAAATATTTATTTTTATGATAATAATAATAATAATAATAATAATAATAATAATAATAATAATAATAATAATAATAATAATAATAATAATAATAATAATAATAATAATAATAATAATAATTAATAATTAATAATAATAATAATAATAATAAATAATAATAATA
>SEYY01019040.1:40000-42384 GCA_009176605.1 Armadillidium nasatum | reverse complement strand
ATATATGGGCTTGACAGAAATATGAAGCACTTTGTAAATTTAAGAATTTATTTCTTAATTTGAGGTGGAACCACTTTTTGAATTAGTAACGGAATGAATTCATATGGAAATGGAGAAATATAAGCTACGGATGTTGTATAATGGTGTGTTATACAGTTACTTATGCAAAACTAAGCCAAGTTCTTGTAGTAATTCTGGTAATAACGATCTCAAATTTTGTCTCCAACACTGACCAAAGGGCTTCATGAAATTAAAGTCTAGCGATTGTGGTCCACGAAACATTGGAAAACTTGAAATCCATTAAATAGAGGATTTCAGCATTTGGATTAGAAATAAAAGTCACGTGAGAAGTAGTAAGACATGAAAAAAGAACTGGAAAATCTGTTCCATTAAGGGAGCAGTAGCAGAAACACAAGATAATTGTAGTAGTAGGAACACAGATTTGAAGAAATAAAACATCGAAATTAGGAGATTCTTGATTTACAAGACGTGTCACAGGGTGTTAATGTTAATGTAGGCATAAACTCCACCATTTTTCTTTATTATTATTATTATTATTATTATTATTATTATTATTATTATTATTATTATTATTATAATTATTATTATTATTATTATTATTATTATTATTATTATTATTTATTATTATTATTATTATTATTATTATTATTATTATTATTATATTATTTTATTTTTATTTTTATTTTTATTATTATTTTATATTATTATTATTATTATTATTATTATTATTATTATTATTATTATTATTATTATTATTATTATTATCATTATTATTATTATTATTGTTATAAATATTATTAGTAATTTATTATTATTATTGTTATTATTAGTATTAATATTATTATTATTTTTAATTTGAGTTTCCATCGTTATTTTCATCACCTAACCAACAAGAAATACACTTAAATTTCTTTATCCTATATTATTTATTTAATTTTTTTTATTATATTTTTTTACAATTAATTTCCGTAAACTTAGATTTAATACTGCTAAATTTAATTCACTGTCACTATTTAATATTTTAATCTTTGCTTAATTTAATTTCAATCAAATACACTAATTTTCAAAAGTACATATTTTAACCGATTTCCTTTGTTTTCTTTGTATTTCATTTTTTCCTTTTTCGACTCTTGTTCCTTTTTTGTGATTGCGATTGTACACATAGTTGTGTGTGTGTTTGAATCATCTCTGAAGTTCTGCTCAGGAGTGTAGATAGGGAGGTAATTTTGAGGGGGATTTAGATCTTGTGTATTTCTTCTCTTTTCCCCTTCCCCCTTTTATATGTGGCTTGAGAGGTTCAAACTCTGAAATGATTTCTTGAAGATGTAGACCATTTCTTCCTTTCTCTTCAAAATTGGTGAATTTGAGTCTTTTGTATCCCCTTAGTTTGCCGATTGTGAGAAAATGGAGTAGATTTACTTGCGTCGACTTGAGAAAAATTCTTTTTTTCCCTGAAATAGTTTTCGTTTGTGTTATTTTTGTTTTTGTTTTTCTTCAATTATTATTAAATATCACTAATAATGCTTACTAATCGAAGAATTTGCTGTTCTTATATTGTAACTGAAGCGGTCACCATTCTTGTTAAGTAAGGAACGCGGTTTTTAAAGGAGAAATCGTCTCAAACAGCTTTGTTTCTTTTAATATTTTAATCCCTTAACCCTAATTACAAATATACAAATGATATAGCAAGAATAAAGGACTAATTCTTCTTTAATATTTGATTTACAAGAACGCTGACTCTCCGTACTCTTTTTGCCTTTTTTTACTTTTCTAATGTCGATATTTTATTAAAAATAATTACTAATAACAAACATAATGGTAATTAAATGATGATTTTACCGTTTGACTAGCTACCACAAAATATCCTGTTGCAGCTACATCGCATGCTGAACTGCCTCTCTAAATGCCGCTGCGTTTTCTTCTAATAAAAGCATGTTATGTCACTAGAGAAGCTGGTCTTTATTTCTTGATTTGGACTGTTATTCTCTGGCATCATTACTTTGATTATAAGATCACTATTTCATGACAAAATCTTGATTAATTAATCTAGAATTCTAGCAGCATCAAAGTTCATAACGCTAATACAATCTTCATAATAAACCATTAATAAAACAACACGTATTATGCTTATGACAGAGAATGTCGAAGTCATTACAGATTCTTTATTTGCCACAGAGAGGCGTGGGGTGGAGAGTTGTGGCAACCCTATTATATATATATAATATATATATATATATATATATATATATATAATATATATAATATATATATATATATATATATATATAATATATATATTCCCAGTTTTTTTTACGTATTAGGAAAGTGAGTCAGACATGCCTTCTTTTAGCTGTGCACTCTAC
>SEYY01019040.1:15000-35000 GCA_009176605.1 Armadillidium nasatum | reverse complement strand
CTACCTCCACTTCACATCAAACTTGGCGTAATGAAGCAGTTTGTAAAAGCTCTCTCTAAGGAAGGAGAATGTTTCAAATATCTAAGGGACAAATTCTCTGCATTATCCGAGGCAAAAATTAAAGAGGGAGTATTTGTCGGTCCTGATATTCGCAAATTAATGGAAGACCCACAGTTTGAAACGAAAATGGATGTTAAAGAAAAAGTGGCATAGCTGTCTTTCAAGGAAATATTATGTAAGTTCCTTGGGAACAATAAAGACCCAAATTTCAAGGCAATTATCGAAGATTGCTACAAAATTTGAAAGAACTGGGGTATTCGATGAGCCTCAAGCTGCCCTTTCTTCATTTTCACTTGGACTTCTTTCCAGAAAATGTAGGAGCTATTATCGAGGAGCAAGGCGAGCCCTTCCACCAAGATGTGAAAGAAATGGAGAGGAGGTACCAGGGTCGCTGGAATAATAGTATGATAGCGGACTACTGCTGGGGTATGCTTCGAGAAACTGAAGTAGCAACATTTATAAATGAAAAGTCTGAAAAAAAGCTTTCAAAATCAGCGAAAACGCTACTTTTCGGCTAAGTAAGGTCGATTTTAAATTTGCGCCCTACTATTAATTCATAAGTTTCACATTCATATATTTCTTTTAAACATATTTTTCACCTTATATACCTATTTAGTTTCAAATTTAAAAAAAAAAAATGTGTTTCAATTTAAACCCTTTTAAAAAGCCATTATTGATATGTATTTACTGATTTTTCTTCATGACTTATCATCGCGTTTTCTGAAAAATCCTTACGTGGTAGAGAACAACTGCTGTCACATTTGGATTCAGCACATAATAAAACATAAAGTTTAGCAGTTAAACTAAAGACAATTTTGTAAAGTGAAGAAATGCAGGCCTGTGTTATTGTTGGGGGGACATCATATATATATATATATATATATATATATATATATATATATATATATATATATATATATATATATTATATATATATATATATATATATATATATATATATATATATATATATATATATATATATATATATATATATATATATATATATATATATATATATATATATATATATATATATATATATATATATATATATATATATATATATATATATATATATATATATATATATATATATATATATATATATATATATATATATATATATATATATATATATATATATATATATATATATATATATATATATATATATATATATATATATATATATATATATATATATATACAGGTATTTATATTTTGAATTTGCAAGGTGACGTACTACGTGAAGAGGGTATTCAAATTATTATAGTTTTTTATGCATTCCAGTTTAGTAGCAAAATATCCTGATCTTTTAAATTATATGCTCCATTGAAAAATATAACTCCTTAAATATTTGACCATTAAATTTATTATTATTATTATTTTTATTATTATTATTATTATTATTATTATTATTATTATTATTATTATTATTATTATTATTATTATTACTATTGGGAGTAATTTGGAAGATCTGTTCAGCCTTTTCCTTAATAAATTATAATTTGTCTTTCAAATTAAAACAAAAAGTAAATACTTATTAATTTTTCAAAAATTATAATCTCAACTTTTGGTTTAAAACCTTAAAAATAAACCACTCATCTTCTAAAACCCAAGCTCTGTTAATGTCCGAAGTTTGCGGACGAAACCTGTCAGCGACTAGAAGAATAAAAATTGGAAGAAAATTATAACATATTAAAATAAAAGCTGAATAGAACTTCCAAATTACTCCCAAAGATAATCAGCTTCTTCCAAAAGTTTACTGTTTCAGACTTCACACAGAATTTACAAGATGTAAACTAACTTTAAAAGGAAATCTTCAATCTATATTTAAAGTTTAAACGGACCTTTCCTATTAACTTTTAGAAGATGGTTGTCACCCTTTCGGTTGGTCGCCATCATGTGCCAATTTGCATACCGAGTCTAACTGTACGTCGACATTTATTGGTTATGCGACGGATTGATTGACAGATGGAACATTCTAGCGTATATTCCTATCATTTAAATTCTATTCCCTTCAAGTGAAGCAAAAAAAGTAAATTCCCATCAATAATTTTTCAAAATTTACAATCTCAACTTTTGGCTTAAAACCTTAAAATAAATCATTCATCTTCTAGAGCCAAAACTCTGATGATATCCGAAGTTTGCGGACGAAACTGGTCCTCGGTTAGAAAAATAAAAATTGAAAGACAAATTGTTATTATTATTATTATTATTATTATTATTATTATTATTTATTATTATTATTATTATTATTATTATTATTATTATTATTATTATTATTATTATTATTATTATTATTATTAATTAATTTATCTATCTCTTATTATTAAACCTTTCATTTTTAGCCTTAGTGCATTTCTTCGAAACCAATATTTAAGTAGCTTCACATTGTAGATTTATATATTATATATATATATATATATATATATATATATATATATATATATATATATATATATATATATATATATATATATATATATATATATATATATCAGTAAGAAGTTCTGGATTATTTCATTTTGAACCATCAGTGGAGTAGTGGTCAACACAACGGACTTCCATCTTTTGGACCCGGGTTCGATTCCTCGAAATTATAACATCATTAGCAGTTATGATATATATATATATATATATATATATATATATATATATATATATATATATATATATATATATATATATATATATATATATATATATATATATATATATATATATATATATATATATATATATATATATATATATATATATATAGTAATATATATATATATATATATATATATATATATATATATATATATATATATATATATATATATATATATATATATATATATATATATATATATATATATATATATATATATATATATATATATATATATATATATATATATATATATATATATATATATATATATATATATATATATATATATATATATATATATATATATATATATATATATATATATATATATATATATATATATATATATATATATATATATATATATATATATAATATATATATATATATATATATATATATATATATATATATATATATATATATATATATATACATCCCAACTTAACAAATCTATTCTTACTGTACTTGAGGCTACATTCCCCCAGTGCCAGTTTATTCTTATAAATTCTAACTCTCTCTCAATTCACACTTTCTTCAGACATAAGGAATCTATCCCAATACTATACATTGAAAAGACTATTGGGAAATTTTTTCCTTTTTAATATTAAAAAAAAACAATCTTGAGTATGAGTCCGTGGGAAAACTCTGAATTATTAGAATGTATTAAGAATAAACATTATGCCATTCTTTAAATCCAAAAGGCAAATAAAAATATTTTGACATTGGCACTTCGATTACCCAGGAAAAATTACTTTACGAGAAAAATCGAGTCGTCGTGGGGATAGTAAGGCTAAGTGGAAAATTTTGAACAATTTCATTAAACCTCCTAGATCACATGGTAAATAAGAATTATCACATAATGGCACTAAAATAAGTGATCCTTCTCGTGCTTCTGCTATGTTCAGTGGGCTTTTTGTTAATATTTCAAGGGTTTTACGGAATGATTTTTTAATTGATTCTGTGGGTGAACCTATTGATAATCTGGATAATGTTTCTAACTCTTTTATTCTTTTATCTAATATCTAGTCCTGAGGTGTCTAAAAATATTCTTTCGATAAAAGACAGCAACTTTCATTATTCTGATATTCCAACCCATTTGCTCAAATCAATCTGTAACAATTTATCCGAATTACTGACGTAGTTGTTCAATTACTGCATTGATTATTCTATATTATCCAATATTTTAAAAATTGCAAAAATTGTTCCTATTTTTAAACGTCGTATTCCTAGCCTTTTTGATAGTTATCTGCCTATTTTGATTTTGTCATCATTCACAAAGATTTTTGATAGAATTATATATTTCTAGACTATTTAATTATTTTAATGGTTTAAATCTTTAAACTAAATTTCAATGTGGTTTTCGGAAGAAAAAATCTATTGAGGGTGCTGTTTTGAGTTTGTTATATGAATTTAATGAAACATTTAAAAAAAAATTTTTTAGTACTCTTGTTTTTTTCAGACTACTCTAAAGCCTTTGATATGGCTGACCATAATATTTTGTTGATGAAACTTCAAAAGTATGAATTAGGTGCAATTGTATCGAATTTTTAAATGTTATTTCTCCAACAAAAAAGATTATGTTGAAATTAAAGAATGCACGTCAGATTTAATTCCTGTTGAAATTGGTGCTCAGCAAGTTTCTGTTTGGGTCTATTATAATTCTTGATTATATCAATGATATTGTCAGAGTTATTGCACATTGTAAAGTTTTCCTTCATGCTGATGATGCAGTTTTGTTTTTAATTATATTAAAAAAAAATTAAAATTTTTTTAAAATTATTTTAATTGAGTAAATATAAAGATCTAAGAGTAGAGCTAGATAACAACTTATTCAAAGAGGTTTATTAAAAAAAAAAAATTATAATTTTTTAATTATGTTAAATCCGTGCATAATGTCAATCTTGATCTGAATAATTTACGTAAATGGAGCTTAATGAATAAACTTAAACTAAATCCTAAAAAAACTAAGTACATGATTGTTACACCTAGACCTAAAGGTTTTTATTTTAATGTTTATTTTGGTTCTACCTCTATAGAAAGAGGATTATCTTTGATATCTTTACATTGAAGATAATTTTAAATTTAACATCCACATCTCTGGATTGGTTGCTGGCGTGAGTAGAGATAATGGTATGTTGTACTCTTTGAATAAGTTGTCATCTTGCTGTACTCATAGATCTTTATATTACTCGGTTATTTATTCTTTAAATAATTTACTTATCCTTGCAAAGGGGTCACCCGTTTCTGTACACTTGAATAGATTTTACGTTGCAGTTAACAACTCTATAAGAAATATTGACTCTAATCTACATATTGGGAGCTTAAGTGAGCTTTATCGATCCCTTTATATAATGATTGTTAAATATATTTATGTATGGTGTAATTAATGGATCACATATTTTACTTTAAGATTTTATGGATTATGCCGATTGGCATCATAATTATGATCCTAGACGTCATTTGCTTCGTTTACCTTTAGTAGAGTTTTGGTTAACAAAATAATTCTTTTGAGCAATGCTATTAAACTTTGGTCTATATTACCTGATAAACTCAGAACTCTGCCATCTGGAGCAGTGCTTAGGTGATATATATATATATATATATATATATATATATATATATATATATATATATATATATATATATATATATATATATATATATATTTATTTATTTATTCTTTTTGAAATTGAATCTCTAGTCTTTTTCTTTCTGTTAATATATTATTTGTATAACTTGTTGTTTGCTATTTTAAAAGGTACAAAAAAGTTTAGAGTCTAAAGTTTTAAAAGGTCTATTACTATTATATTATATATATATATATTATATATATTATTTATTATTATTACATATTATTATATATATATATATATATATTTATATATATATATATATATATATATATATATATATATATATATATATATATATAATATATATATATATATATATATATATATATATATATATATATATATATATATATATATATATATATATATATATATATATAATATATATATATATATATATATATATATATATATATATATATATATATATAACCTTAAAATTATAAATTCCTTTATTTGAAAATGAAGGACTTTTTAAATTTTAGTAATTTTAAAATCGATAGGAGAGTGAAAAAATATTTAGCCCTTTCAGTTATGAAATTTTTCTCCATCAAAGCAAAAAGTAAAAAACAAAATGATTATTAAGATTACAAAAGACGATGTTTTTTTTCATATATTACGTAAATCTAAAAATAAATGAGTAAATAGAATTTACTCATTTACTCTACATTAATATATATATATATATATATATATATATATATATATATATATATATATATATATATATATATATATATATTATATATATATATATATATTATATATATATATATATATTTAGCAGAAACATTGAAGGTTGCTCTTGTCCTAAAAGTTCTTCTTTAGCAAATGGTTTTGCAGTTGATTCTTCTAATCCAAAATCAATTTCTCTTTACGTAAGTTTAAAGAACGACACATTTGAAGGCTTTTCTTCATCTGATATACTAGTTTGTGGATTCGTCAGGATGCTCATGCTTTTCAATTATTCATCTTTCGGATTTTGGACATGGTAAATTTACAATTGTATAATAAATATATATATATATATATATATATATATATAATATATATATATATATATATATATATATATATATATATATATATATATATATATATATATATATATATATATATATATATATATATATATATATATATATATATATATATATATATATATATATATATATATATATATATATATATATATATATATATATATATATATATATATATATATATATATATATATATATATATATATATATATATATATATATATATATCAGTGATGGGCTAATTCGAATCCGGACTTGAAGATTATTTTATTTGTTCGGATTTGGATTCAGATTCGGATTCGATAAATTCAAAAATCATCTGAATTCTGATTCGAAGGTTCCAAATTCGGATTCAGATTCGAATTCGAATCTTTTCATTTACAGTAACATCAAAATCAAACAACCTTGTTCTTTGAAGTATCTTATATTTTTACAAGAAAGTTTAGGTAAACATACATGTCACAAAATCATGGTTTTATCTTAAGAAACCAAATTTAGTGAATAACTATTTAAGTTTCTACAAAAACTTGAGAGGTTCATTTGAAGAGAGAGAAAGAATATGGAATGTACACCTCCATGACAGAGAGACACCTTGGTTATGCACTTTTCAATATCGTCTGAAGGACTCTTCCCGTGGAATCTGTAATCAGTTCACTGAAAAGTAAAGAAATGCGATAGCGAAAGATGATAAAAATTCTTTCCCACATTGAAGAGATAGAAGATATATAGAGATAAGAAGGTGATCAGAGTAACCCAGAGGAGGGAACAGTTTTATAATATAAGAGAAGATTTATGCATGTTTTATCTCTAAGGCGACCAGTGATACATATAAGGAGCTGAACCATCTACTTGAGATCATTTACTATGGCAAGTTGACAATTCTCTTTTGACCATTGACTACTTTAAACATTAAAATCACCTAAACTAATGATTTCAGAGAAAAGAAAAAGAAAGTATGAGCTCTATTTTGGAATTTAGATACCTAAAGAACTTAGGGTTGTCAATAGAGATAAATGAACAGAACAAATAAATTATTCATATATATATATATATATATATATATATATATATATATATATATATAATATATATATATATATATATATATAATATATGTTGTTTTTTTCTTTAATGCATAAATTTTGGACCAAACCCTTTCACCGTGGTTGTTGATTCAAAGGTTGGTTAGGGTTTTCGAGGACAAGACTTCGAGTTTCTTGAGCAGGCGAATGGCGGGCGGTTGTTGGACTTGCCTAAGCCTAACACAACCCTGGAAATGTTTATAATGTATAATAATAATGTATAATAAATGAAATAAAAATCGAACAAATAAAATAAAAAAAAAAAAAAAAAAAAAAAAAAAAAAAAAAAAAAAAAAAAATAATAATATATATATATATATATATATATATATATATATATATATATATATATATATATATATATATATATATATATATATATATATATATATATATATATATCAACTTGCCCTGGTGCACGGTCTTCCTTTTTCATTAACTCCTGCAACATCTGCAGTCTCTTTTCTAATTTCCACTTCATCTCTTGTTCTTAACGGAAACGCAAGTGTTTGAGTGCGTTGAGAGCAAACCCTACTCTGTTTCCTCCAACTGTCTCTATCCTCAATTTTCATCTAAACGCGGATGCTGCACATATGTGCGTAACGATGTATTCTGTTCTCGTGTTTCGAATTTGGAGTCTTCTGAAATCTCTACTTTATGGCTTAAAGTCTCTTGCGACTCTACAACTAAATTCATCTGTTCTGTCTACTTATCTCCTAACTCTACTGACTATCCAAAATTCTACGAGTATCTTAACTCCTAAATAGAACACATTCTTTCTTCTCCTTTCTCTGAAATCATTATATAAGGTGATTTCAATGTTCAACACTGCCATTGCCTTTCATCTAGTTCTCATGATCCAGCTAGTGAACTCGACTACCAATTTTCTATTAAGAACAACTTTGATCAGTTGGTGCATCTCCCTACCCGTATACCTGACCGTCTTGGTGATGAACCCAGCATACTTGATCTTTTCCTAACTTTTTATCTTTCTCCTTACACTGTTAAACTCTTTCCTCCTATGGGTTCATCCGATCACCTTCTTATCTCTGTATCTTGTCCTGTCTCTTCAAGTCCACAGCAAGAAAGGCCCCCGCCTTTGGCAAGGAGACGTTTTTGGCATTTTGGTGTCACTAAATGGTCTACTTGTGGTTGTACTTTTCTGATTTCCCATGGAATGATTACTGCTTCAGTGGGAGGGGTCCCTCAGAGTGTGCAGAGCGCATAACCGAGGTGATTCTCTCTGGCATGGAGGCGTACATTCCATATTCTTTCTCTTCTTCTAAACCTAAAAAACCTTTTTTAACTCTGGTTGTTCTCGCGCTATCTGTCACAGGGATGCTTTCTTCGGGGACTACCGTCGTCTTCAAACTCCAGAAGCTCATGCTACTTATATTTCATCCCGGAATCGTGCAAAATCTATTCTTCGAGATACCAAAAACTCTTTTCTCATACTCAAATGAAATAATCTTTCTGGTTCCTCTTTCTCTCGCCCTTTTTGGCATTTTGCAAAAAATGGTAACTCTCACTTTGCTTCTTCCTCTTTCCCTCCTTTACTATATTCTGACGGTACAATTGCCGTTTTACCTTCCTCTAAAGCTGAACTCTTTGCTCAAACTTTTGCTTCTAATTCAACGTTAGACGATGCCGGAGCTGTTCCTACTCTTCCAACCCCTCCAACTCATTTATGTCTAAAATTGTAATTTCTTCTAAAGACGTCATTTCTGCTCTCACTAAGCTCAACACTAAGAAGGCGTACGGTCCTGATGGTATTCCTCCTTTGGTTCTCAAAACTTGTGCCTGCTTGCTTGCACCCTGCCTTGGTAAACTTTTTCGTCTTTGTCTCTCTACTTCAACCTTCCCTTCTTGCTGGAAACGTGCGCTCAAGCAGCCTGTTCCGAAGAAGGGGGACTCATAACAACCCGCAATGAAGGTAGCCTTAGAGCAGCTGACCTCTGATCTTTCACGCATTTCAAATTGGGGCATCGAAAACATGGTTGTTTTCAATGCCTCTAAAACTCAATTCCTATATCTCTCTACTCGACAGAATCTTCCAAACAACTATGATATCTTCTTCGAAAACACACAACTCAAACCTTCATCTCTCCTTAATATTCTTGGTGTTTCTTTTTCTCGTGATCTTTCTTGGAAAGATCACATTACCTCTCTTTTTAAACAAGTTTCTAAGAGGTTGGGTTTTCTTAGGCACCTTCAGTATTTCTTCACATCACTCCAGTTGCTTGCTCTGTATAGGGGTGTTGTTCACCCTTGTATGGAGTATGCGTCACACATCTGGAGTGGTTCCACTCATACAGCTATCCTGGAGAAGGTTTAGTCTAGGGTTTTTCGATTTATCAACTCTCCTTCTCCCACTTTTTCTCTCCAATCTCTTTCTGCCCGTCGAACTGCTCCGACTATTTTCCATACTATCGCTATTACAATGGACACTGCTCTTCTGAACTCTCTCGTCGCATATCTCCTCCATCGAGAAGGGCTCGTTCGATTCATCTTTCCACAGTCTCATCTTTTGTCTATCCAACTCTCTGACCCCAGACTTAACCGCTATGCTTAATCTTACATGTACTCTACTGGTAAAGTCTGGAACACACTCCCTTCATCTTTTTTTCCAAACTTCCTTTAACTTACACACCTTCAAACCTAGTGTGTCAGGTTACATCGGCTTTTAATTTTAATTTGACCTGGTTTCAGTCTTTTCCTCTGACTCTGGTGAAGTTTTTGGTAGGCGACTGGCCTTTACCCACCAGAGGTATATATATATATATATATATATATATATATATATATATATATATATATATATATATATATATATATATATATATATATATATATATATATATATATATATATATATATATATAAAACACTATAACCGTGTAAAATTTTAGACAGTAAAACACCCCACAGGAAATAAAAGCAAAAATTAAAATTGGAGATGAAAATTCTGCTTTACATAGACATCGGATATCGAATAATCATAGAATTGGACTGGAGGAGATGAAGTTGCTTATAAAAGAAGATAATGTAAATAAAAGACAATTTATAGAATCCTTTTTAATTAAAAATGTAAATAATTTTAATGTTCATAATAATGTTTTATTAGATGATTTTACGAATCATATTGTTAAAAATTTTTCAAAATTTTCAGGTTTTCTTAAAGGTCTTAATTAACAATTTTATTTAAACTACCAACCAATTATTTTTATGCCTTTTTGTTTTTAAAAAAATCTTTTAATAATAAACTAGAGCCTGAAAGAGGAAGGGTGGCTATCCCTTCGAAAGCCTTGCTCCAATTTTAATTTTTGCTTTTATTTCCTGTGGGGTGTTTTACTGTCTATATATATATATATATATATATATATAGTATATATATATAATATATGGATATATATATATATATATATATATATATATTATATATATATATATATATATATATATATATATATATATATATATATATATATATATATATATATATATATATATATATATATATATATATATATATATATATATATATATATATATATATATATATATATATATATATATATATATATATATATATATATATATATATATATATATATATATATATATATATATATATATATATATATATATATATATATATATATATATATATATATATATATATATATATATATGTACATATATATATATATATATATATATATATATATATATATATATATATATATATATATATATATATATATATATATATATATATATATATATATATATATATATATATATATATATATATATATATATATATATAAATATATATATATATATTATATATATATATATATATATATATATATATATATATATATATATTATATATATATATATTATAGTATATATATATATATATATATATATATATATATATATATATATATATATATATTATATATATATATATATATATATATATATATATATATATATATATATATATATATATATATATCCACTTGGAGGAAAAGTCAGAGGTCTACTTGTAGTTGACTATAGTTTAGAAGTTTAATCTTTCAAACAATCAGTGATACACGGCAATGAGATATCTTAAGAGAAAGAAAGAGAGGTAAGCCAAATGAATTATGGAAAAGAAACGATGGAATTCTGTTCAGGACTTTACCAGTGGTGTACTTTACATGCCAAGATGAACAATGAAGTTAACTTTAAGGTTTAAGAGATGATAGAGAATAGTTAAGACTGTGTATATAGATCTCTTTAGGGGTGGAAATATATAATTTGAAAATTAGGAAATATAGCATCTGTTATAACAGTGATAGTATAAGGGGAGTGACCTACCAGGTTGAGGGTGAGGAAGAGTTTGGAAAGTTAGTGAGAGCAAGACACACAATAAGGCGATAAGCCTTCACTTCGACCAAGAACGCTGTGTAAGAGGAAAAAATATAGATACGCAATGCACAATCTATTCTAGGAAAAATTGGGCCCTATACTGAGAAAGCAGCTGATGTGATATGAAGTAGTTCTCAAGATACCGCAAAGCACCTAGATCCTTTCAAGCTTTTTTTAATATGAGTAACTTTGTGATCTTTACAAGATAGATAGCGAACTAAGGAAATATATTATTAAAATGAAAAAGTTTGAGTATATTATAGTTTGTGTGTGAGATTTTCTCGAGTAAATAGATAAAAGATTCGAGTTTTTGAAGAGTTTCTGGAAACAATCTTCCCTTCTCCACGCAATTAGAAATGCTAGAAAGATGAGAGGTTAGCTGCTCCAAAGACGTTTTCCAAGTATCGCCTAATTGAAATTGCTAGAGAGGTCATTAAAATTGAGAGGAGATGAGTAGTGAATTGTGGAATTGTTATTGTGAGGGTGAATAAGTCATGAAGTAATACAAAGTCGTTGATAAAATGTTTAATAAGAGCTGAAGATATGATAGAACCTAGATTTAAAAATTGAAAGCTGGTCTTTAAAACTTATATCTATAAAACAACCGGAAAGGAAATCAGATTGGACGGTTACAAAGTTTTTAAATCATTGTTTTGTGCCAGACTTTAGTGAAGGCGAGCAATATGTTTACCGAAACAGCAGATCTACGGAAATCCCAAAGAGAAAAGGCCCAAAATTCAGGGGAAAAGGGAAGATCACCAGTATTGGCAATCAGAGATGAGGAGAATCGAGAAGCTTCAAAATCTTCGGAAACTTTGAAAAGAGAGGAGGGTTATGCAAAATTACGATAGTTTAAGGGTTGACATGGATCTCCATTTTTTGGCACATGCTCCAACAAGAAAGAAATTCGAAATTGAAAGGCTGAGGAGAAAAGGTTTATTGATCTTGAATATCTCTGATGGACAAGTGTCATGAATCACAAATGGGATACAGCAGAACCACGAGCCTTCTTAGTATTAAACTCAGAGAGAAAATGTCACATTTTTAGAAGAAATTTAAGTATTAAGCATAAATAAATTAGAGGAAGATGAAGGAGAATAGTTCCAGAATAGTCTAGAGTGAAATAAGAATCAAAAGTATGAGTGAATAGTTCAGCTTTAACAAAAGGTAAAGCAACAGGTGTGTTGTCATAAGAAGGAACTAGAGGGGGATAGGAAATAAAGCAATGTTAGAATTGATAATTTCTGCAAAAAGAAAGAGTGTGAAGAAGATCAACTAAAAAATCATTACATTTTCTATGGAAAAAAGATTTTTCCCTATTCACGAATGAAATAAAAGTTACATGGACTCTTGGAGCTTGAATCACCTCGGTTATGAACTCAGTGTACTCCAAGGGATCTTTGCCTCCGAAACAATAATCATTCCATGTGAAATTAAAGAATTATGTCCTCAAATCCGACCATGTAGAGCATCAAAGTGTCAAAAACATTTCCTTTCCGCAGACGGAGGCCATTCGTTGAACATTGAAATTACCAAAATGATTGTTATAGATAAAGGTGAAGAAGATTGAATATGCTCTATTTTGTAGTTTACTTTGTTACAGTGATTGTCAGTAAAATTAGGAGACATACAAAACAAATTAATTTAGTTTTAGTTAGCCATAGGACAGAAAATTCAGAAGACTGCAAATCATAGAGATGGTCACAGAAAGAATAAATGGTTATTTCTAGAGATGGAAAGATGATATTCAGCAAAGTTGAAATTAAAATGAAGACCGTGCATATTGATGAAATTAATTAACGTATCAGAGAAAATCGGATATTAATTGATGTCACCAATCTCAAATCCGGAGACCATCATCTCTCAGGGGGTGATCAATTAAAGGGTGAGTGAGAAACTTTTTTGAAGACGCTTCTTTTGGATTCTCCAGAGCTACGATGATTTGCGTAATTAAAAAAAAATAAAGTGTATAATTTTGATATGTTCTGTGAGGTTTGACAGAAGGAATGCTCATTGGTAGAATACAAAAACACCCTATGTAGGAAAAACATGCAAATGTAGCTTGAAAATTTAGACCCAATGAGCACACGCATGCAATACTATGTTCTAAAATTTCCATTTCGCCAATAGGAGGTAATTATCGTTTTTAAGTTTAATTCTAATTCAATATATATATATAATTCTATATATATATATATATATATATATATATATATATATATATATATATAATATATATATATATATATATATATAATATATATATATATATATATATATATATATATATATATATATATATATATATATATATATATATATATATATATATATATATATATATATATATATAATATATATATATATATATATATATATATATATATATATATATATATATATATATATATTATTATATATATTATTTTTTTTTTATTTATTTATTTATTTATTTATTTATTTATTTATTTATTTATTTATATCTCCTTCTGTGGGCAAAGACCGGAGGCTTACCAAATTCAACCGGAGTTGGGAAAAATCACTTTCTTGGTCGAAGATGGCCGACATGTCCAGATACACAGAAAATGGGACAACAGATAAAGGGAGTGTGTTCCAGATTACACCAGTAGAGTGCATGTAAGATTGAGCATAAGTGTTAAATTTGGGGTTGGAGAGTTGGGCAGAGAAAGGATGAGACTGTGTAGAATGTAGAAAGTCGTATCTCACGAGCTCTTCTCAATGGAGAAGATATGTGGCTGGAGTTCTGAAGAGCAGTGTCAATAGTAATAGCTAGTAAAGAGAGAGAGAGAGAGAGAGAGAGAGAGAGAGAGAGAGAGAGAGAGAGAGAGAGAGAGAGAGAGAGAGAGAGAGAGAGAGAGAGAGAGAGAGAGAGAGAGAGAGAGAGAGAGAGAGAGAGAGAGAGAGAGAGAGAGAGAGAGAGAGAGAGAGAGAGAGAGAGAGAGAGAGAGAGAGAGAGAGAGAGAGAGAGAGAGAGAGAGAGAGAGAGAGAGAGAGAGAGAGAGAGAGACGCAACAATTTGACAGGCCGAAAGAGATTGAAGAGAGTTAGTAAAAGCAGGCGAGTTGATGAAGCGAAAAGTTCAAGACTAAATCTTCTCAAGGAGAGCTGTAGAAGTGGAACCACCCCAGATGTGTAAAGCATAATCTATACAGGGGCGAACAACACACCTATAGAGAGAAAGCAACTGTGGTGGCGTGAAGCAATTCTGAAGGCGCTTCAGAACGCTCAACCACTTAGAAGCTTGTTTGGAAAGAGAAGTAATGTGATCTTTTGAAGAAAGACACGAGGAAAGAATACGCCAAGAATATTAAGACATATGAAGATTTGAGTTTTGCGTTTTCGAAGATGTCATAGTTGTGTGGGAGATTGTGTCGAGTGGAGAGATTGAGGAACTGAGTTTTGGAGGCATTGAAAGAAACCATGTTTTCTCTGCCAAAATTTGAAATACGAGAAAGATCAAAGGTTAGTTGTTCCAAGGCTACCCTTCTCGAATCTATCAACTGCTGTTGAGGGACATCTTTCAAACTGGAAGGAGTAATGAAGAGTAGAGTCATCAGCTTCGGAGTCGATAGAAGATGAGGTAATAGAGAGAAGTTCATTAATGAAAGTAGGAAAAGTGTTGGAGATAGGACAGAACCATAAGGAACACGACTGTTAATAGATTTAAAGGAAGAACTGTGGCCATTTACAACACCTTCTATAGAACGACCAAAAAGGAAATTAGAGAGAAGATCACAGTGAGAAGGATAGATACTAAAAGAGGGAAGTGTAAAAATCAAAGCTTAGTTCCAGACTCTATCGAAGGGTTTCGATTTGTGAAGAGCGACAGCAAAGGATAAGTATTCACCGAAATGTCGAAGAGCGGAGGACCAAGAGTCAGAGAGAGGGGATAGAAGATTACCAGACGAAATCTTACGAGATCTTACGAAAGCCATACTGGCGATCAGAGATAAGATTAGAAGGATTGAGATGTTTCCAGATCTTCCTATTAAGGATAGAGTCGAAAAATTTAGAGAACGAAGGTCAAATAAATAAGATGGTAGTTGAGAGGTTGAGAGAGGTTCCCCTTCTTAGTAACATGCTGAATGAGCGTATGTTTGCAGCAAGTAGGGAAAGTTGAAGTAGAGAGATGAAGACGAAAAAGTTTACCAAGACAGGGTACAAACTCGGAAGCACAAGTTTTGAGAACCACAAAAATAATTCATTCTATCGGGACCATACGCCATCTTAGTATTAAGCTCAGAAAACGCAGAAATGACGAATTTAGAAAAAATTAAAATGTTAGGAATAAATGAATTAGGGGGAGGGTTGGAGTTTAAAGGAGGATGTATTGCTAGGGGTCAATTAGAAGCAAAAATTTGAGCGAAGAGTTCAGCTTTAGAAAAAGGTAAAACAGAAGTTGTGCCTCGTAAGATACTAAAGAGGGGAAAGAGGAAGAAGCAAAGTTAGAGTTGATATTTTTTTTTTAAATGCCAGAAAGAACGTGATTAAGAGGAATCAGAAAGATTATTGCATTTTTAACGGAGAAAAGAGCTTTTGTTGTCACGAAGGATAGATTTTGAACGATTCCGGGATGAAATATAAGTTGCGTGAGTTTCTGGAGTTTGAAGACGATGGTAATCCCTGAAGGCAAAATCCCTGCGGCGGATTGCGCGAGAATAAGCAGAGTTAAACCAAAGTTTGTTATGTTTATTAGAAGGGAAAGAAAATGGAATGTATGTCTCCATGCCAGAGAGAATCACCTTTGTAATGCAATCTTCACACTCCGAGTAACTCCTCCCACTGAAGTAATAATCATTCCCCGGGAAATCAAAGAAGTATGGTCGCAAGTCCAACCAGCTTCTGGCACTGAAATGCCACAAACGTTCCCTTTCATTAGAAGGGGATCTTTCTTGAGGAAGACTTGAAGAGATAGAAGATGATACAGAGATAAGACAGAGGAGGAAAAAGATTGACAGTATAAGGAGAAGGATTAGAAGTTAAAAAAAGGTCTAGAATTTTGGGTTCATCTCCAACATGATCATGGATACGAGTAGGAAGTTGCACCAACTGCTCCATGTGGCTTTGGATAGCGAAATGGATGGCATCTTCACCACCTCTATCATGAAAACTAGAAGAAAGCCATTTACGATGGGGAACATTGAAATCACCAAATATGATGATTTCAGAGAAAAGAGAAGAAGAGAGAATGTGCTCTATTTTGGAGTTTAAATAGTCGAAGAGCTTAGAAAAGTCTGTAGAATTAGGGGATAAATAAACTGAACAAATAAATTTAGTCTTAGAATGGCAAGAGAGCCTGAGTCATAAGGTGGAAAATTTAGAAAACTCCAAATTAGAGGCGAGAACAAACGACATAGTTGCGCACGTATGCACAACAACCTCCTTTGGTAGAAAATTGAGGATAGAGACAATAGGAGGAAACAGAAAAGTGTTTACTATCAGAACGTAAAAACATCTGAGTTTTGGGCAAAAATATGAGGTGAGATCTAGAATAAGAAAGGCGATGCTTAACAAAGTGGGAATTGGAGTGTAGAACGCTAATGTTGCAGAAATTAATGAAAAAAATGGACCATGCATCAAGACAAACCGGCTGCAGAGTCTTGGTGGCATCAAATGCATCACCGGAGGCCACCAACTCCCAAGTGGAGACGGGGTAAAGGGTGTATGAGGGTCTATTTTTTGGAAGCCGCCCACCGGTGCTTCAAAAAAATAGCCCATTATAATTTTTTTTTTTTTTAAAGAAAACAGGGGTGTCTGTATTAGTGTTTTATGTGAATGAAGGAGAGACTACTCCGTGTATAATATGGTGGAGATGAGCGATAAAGGGAGCAAACCAATGAGCACCAGGATAAGTTGGGAAGTACCCTTAACATCCCATATACCCAATGGGGGGTAATCTCATCGCCTCAGGAGCGCTACTTCTCTCTCTCTCTCTCTCTCTCTCTATATATATATATATATATATATATATATATATATATATATATATATATATATATATATATATATATATATATATATATATATATATATATATATATATATATATATATATATATATATATATATATATATATATATATATATATATATATATATATATATATTATATATATATATATATATATATATATATATATATATATATTATTTTACCTCTAGCGGGCAAAAAAGACAGAGGCCTGCTTCAATTTCCACCAGAGTTAGGAAGAAAGTTGGAAACCTAGACAAATTATACATATATATATATATATATATATATATATATATATATATATATATATATATATATATATATATATATATATATATATATATATATATATATATATATATATATATATATATATATATATTTTAGATTGGTGTGATGTACTAACCGTTGATGCTTTTTATGTCTATTGTTACGAAAGTTCAAGTGAAACTTTATTTTGGTTTCCAAAAGAAGGAGTTAAAACAAAAACGGATTTCTCGCAAAGCTATTTAGGATTTCAACCTTCAATCGTCATTCCCATTTCTTATTTGACGCAGCCGCTACCAGGTAATTACACACACATCTATATATATATATATATATATATATATATATATATATATATATATATATATATATATATATATATATATATATATATATATATATATATATATTAATTATGGCATTCGCATCCGTACATCGAATATTATATATCCGCATCTGCACTTTGGAAAATTCAACATCCGCATCCGCATCCACAAATGAGAAAATTTGACCTGCAATCCTCATATATACTATATATATATATATATATATATATATATATATATATATATATATATATATATATATATATATATATATATATATATATATATTATATATATATATATATATATATATATATATATATATATATATATATATATATATATATATATATATATATATATATATATATATATATATATATATATATATATATATATATATATATATATATATATATATATATATATATATATAATATATATATATATATATATATATATATAATATATATATATATATATATATATATATATATATATATATATATATATATATATATATATATATATATATATATATATATATATATATATATATATATATATTTATTCCATACAGCCATTGAATTTATGAAAATACTTTTCTATTTTAATTTATTCCCAAAGTTCCAAGTGGAAAAAGTATTATTAATTCAGACCTACTCTTCATTTTCCAACTGCACCCAAACATAAATATACTAAAAACTGCTGTATATATCATCACTTATGTCTCAACTTTATAGAAATATTCTTATTTTAATTGAAGCAGCATTCCCGCAACGGCAGGTCATTCTCATAAATTATTAAAATTATAATTTTAATTAGAGTTTCTTCGGACACAAAGAAAATCACACAATGCTTCTCAGATCCTCATTAATTTATTTATTTAAGTGTACCAGCTGTAATGCTGCATATATAGGCCAAAACTGGTCTACAATTAAAAGTAAGGATTCATAAGCATAGAGGAGTTTCCTTTAGGTCAGACCATCCTCTTTGCTCTCCTGTACACTCTGCCATTAAAGACCATGGACATACCCACCCTTTTTCTTAATTAAATTTCTCTATTCATCAACATACATCTTCCCTTCTTGATCATAGAATTTTAAAGTTTTATATATAAAAACTCATTGCCCATCTTTAAATGATCAAGCTTCTTCTATTGTCTTTTTCGCCTCAAAAAATGAAGTCTCTTTCCCAAAATAGTCTAGCCTTTTTATTTTTTATTTGTTATTTCAATATTAATTTTATTACTTTATTTTTTATTGCAGTTATTCTTACTATTTTAATTACATTATATATAGTTAATGATCTTATATTTTGACTGCATTTTAATAAAACAGAAATTTGTAAAATTTAGTTTGTGCTGAAGACGGACCGAGATACGGTGTTAAACGTTCAGTGTATTAAATTAGTATGTGGAAACATTTAATATTGGCTTTAACCTTTAAAATTAGATTAAGGTTCACTAAGAAAGAAGCTTATCTCAACATATATATATATATAT
>SEYY01019040.1:7500-12500 GCA_009176605.1 Armadillidium nasatum | reverse complement strand
CCAAAGTACAAGTATGAAATGGGTTTGTAGGAGTAAGGGGAAAAACTTTATTTTATTTTATTAAATAATATATAATTCATTACATAACAATTGTTTTTTATTAATTAATATAACATATATACAGTATATAAACATATAATAGGTAATAACATTTTATTAAGATAACATACATACAGAAAATAATATATATATATATTTATATATATATATATATATATATATATATATATATATATATATATATATATATATATATATATATATATATATATATATATATATATATATATATATATATATATATATATATATATATATATATATATATATATATATATATATATATTATATATACATTGGGTACATAATAATAATAATTAATACATGACAAAATAATTATATAGAAATTATCAACATTTATTTTGGGATATAAAGCAAGCAAGCGACATGATTATAGGGGAGGGAGGGGGCCTCTATACCCAAAGGGGATGGTGCGAGCAGTATTTTTAATTAATGCTCGTTTAGTGGATGTCATTCTTAATTTCTTTTTCCCCTGTGTTATTGATACCCCACCTTTTTTATCAGCCTTAAATGTTGTGGAATGAATTTTATATTCTAAATATGTACGGGTGGTATTTACATTGGGGTTAGCTGAAACATCTTTATTGTGTGCTACATTATGTAAAGTTTGTTCACCTTGAGGGATTTCTCATTTGGTCTATTGCTATTGCTGTTACGTCCCTATCCTTAAGCCCTTCATAATACTGGTCGTCGCCCATAACCCATTCCCTTTCCTCTTCATTAGAATCTTTATCAATTTTATCTAATACAAGTTTTAACATAGCTTCAAAATTAATTATGCCCGAAGTTGTTTTATTTAGTGTTAAACCTTTAGCTTTTAAAATATGACTAATATCCCCGTTAGATTTTATTACCCTCACAGCATAAGATTTAGGACCTGTACATACGAAACTATCGCCTGTTGATCCTTCCTCAAACTCATCAGTTAAATCTCCTAGAAAACGACCTGTCTCCGGTACATGTTCGCCTTCCTTTGCTACAAAGACACAACTGTCCGTATCGCAATACATCACTCTATGACCAACAGCTTCCAGAAGTCTATAGAGTTTTACCCTGGCGTGAGCAGTAGTAAATGAAGCAACCGCGAGATTTGTAGCTTTAAAAATTAATAAGTTAAGGATCCATTCTTGAAAAAAAAATATTTTCATCCGATTCTCCAGAAAATTTCAGTATATATAGCTTTTTCCCGATGAAAAAACTACATTCCTAACGTTCTTACGAGGGACTTAAAGTTTAGAAGTAATTTCGGAAATTTAAGGTAAGTTTAAATCTACCGTGAGGACGCCTAAAAAAATTTTTTGGTCTGAAATTTGGTGTGTATATTTCAAAATCTATTGGCTATAAAAACTTTTTACAGAGTTTTGATATGTGCATAACAGAAAACAGGTTATATGCCCTTACTTGACCAGGTGTCGAAATTTTTTTTTTCAATTTTGAAAAATTCACACCTTCGGACAAAAAAATTAAAAAAAAAAAAATTTGGATTGTCTTTTTTTTACAGATAAATCTAAAACTTTTATTTAAAACACTTTTAAAACCTATTTGTCTGATTCGAGATACAGCTTATCGAAAATGGCCGAATTTTCGACGAAATTTCAAATTTTCCAAATTTTGAGAGGCTGTATCTCGAATCAAACAAATAGTTTTTAAAAGTTTCTTAAATAAACATTTTAGAAGTTTTCAAAAACATTCAATCAGGGATTTTTTTTAAGAAATTTTTTTCTAGTAGTTCTTAACCCTGAATGCAAGCATGTGCTGTGAATTTTGACCCCCTATAATTTAAAAGCAGAAAAACGTAGCGATTGTAAATTTCAGCTCAATCGGTCAAATAATAAAAAAAATGTTTTGAAAATGTTTCCTTTCCTTTAGAAGAATTATTCGCATACGCTGTGTTGCGTACAGTAACAATATGTTTCGATCCAGCTACCTTCAATATTCCGTACTTCAAGTTCTGCCTGCTTAAATAACTCCCAAACTTCAGCATCAGTATGGCAGATGATATCTTCTATGTTTGGAGATCGTTCTGCCATTTTACCCCAAAGGGAATTGAGACAGAGTTTAGCGATGTATCTGAGTCCTGGATTGTTTTTAATTTGGTCTTTATCCAGTCTGACACCTTCCTTTTCGAAAAACGCTTCAATGAACCTATCAAATTCAGGATCGTCAATATCGGTAATACCTGCAGGAAAACCTGAAGCTTCAGTTTTCCATTTCAGGAACGTCTGGACATATTTAATGAACAGAGTGAGCAGAGGTGTGAAGACCCAAACCTCGTAGATTTGAAGAATCTTGTATCCTTTCTCCTACAGCCAATTCTAATTCTGGGGAAGTGTAGACACCGAGAATTTCTCGCTGTCTCTCGGTATGAGTACATACTCCATCCTGACATTCTTTAGCGCATGTTCTACATAATGTGAACACGAGCTTGCCGTCATACCTGCCTGGTAAAACAGGAATGTACAAATCTTGAGGAGGAAGGACACGTACGTAGGAAACACCAAAATATTTTGAATTCATATCTTTTATAAAGTCGTCAATGCTAGGGATCTGATCGCCAACTAGTTTCTTTGGAATGCCTGTAGGGAACTTCTGAGTTTTCTGCACCCAAGGGTATAAGGATGTAAAATCTAAATAATAGATTTTAGCTGTGCCATTGGTAGGTGGGTAATAGTAGACGAAAGGTTCAGTTCGTCCACCATATAGAGCATCACCAATGACAAGACGATGATTGGATACATCGTTCCCGATCCTGTTGTCATAGACTCTTAAAAGCTCTTGCTCGCCAGTCTGAAGAATTTTCACCATGCATTCATCCTTCATCTTGAGCCATTCGCATTCCCACACACGAACAACTTCAAATCCTGCTGCTCTGTATGCGGCTTCTTGCTGTTTAGTTGTATGATACCTGTCAAGACTCGAAAGGCCTCGATGATCAATTTTTCCTTTCTCACAAGTCCTGATGACCGTGCCAGACACATCCATGGTATAAGTAGACGATTCGTTTCTTTAGGTACAGGTCCAGCTGCATCCATTTCACGCCATAAGTTGTTCATTTCTTTGTTTCCTTTCATTGTCAATGTCTATATTTCTCAGCCTTACAAACTCTTCACCTTTAATTGGAGTGTAACCTGCGGCAGGGACTTCAGCATACCCGTCAGGAAACACACATTTATTACGAAGTTTGAACACGCGTTCGCCTCCGTTTCGGGCATGAGTAATTGATTGACCAGTATACTTCTCCATGAATACTAGCCAACGTATACCTTCATATGAATAAAATTTCGAACTCTCACGACCAATATGAGCTATGGTATTAGGGTTTCATGAAATGGGTTTTAAATATTCTAAAACATAAGGAAGCTATAGTACAGCATTCAGTCAGACAATCAATCCTAAACATGTCCATAAACATTTTTCTAAACTTTTCAAAACTTTTGCGTAGAATATCTACATCTTGCACACAGTATTTAGTACATTCAGCTTTAATATCATAATCTCTATGAGTAAATGAAGTATAAAAATCATTAAATTCTACCTTTTCAGAATCTGTCATTCTATCAATTTCAAACATTTCACGAGCAGGGATGCGACCTACATAATTAGCTGTATCTTTTTCAGAAAATTATAGGGGAAGAAACCTTTAGCCTAAATCCCCTGTAATACCCATGCATTTGGGCAACTTCTTTAAGGCACAGGGCATGTACAACAGGGTATCTTTAAATGTAATGTTATGCTGGGTAGTCATAGTAATTATTTTCGTGCCCCTTTTAACTGGATTACTAGATATTGCGTCTGCACCTGGTCTAGCTAATAATTTACTGTATACAAATTGAGAATCAAATTTACCTCCGTTATGTGCAGCTACAATGATTTGGGTTTTAGGGTGAGCTTCAGAAAAATGCAATAAATAATTAATGAATTTATCTACTGGACAACGTTCATACTCAGTTTCAGTATCCATATTCAAATAAAACACTTCTGTACGTTTCGTACCACATTTTTCACACTGATCATCATCTGTAAATTCTTTATCTGAACATTTATAACATACTAATTGACTTAACAAGCAAATAAGGAATCATATCAACAACCTTATTTCCATTCTCTTTCGTTATTTCATTATGCCTATACGTTTCAACATCATAATAAAACGTAAACACATCTTTCTTTTTTCTCCCATTGTTTGTCATTCTTTCTTTTCTAAGAGGTTTCATAAAACATTTATGAGCACCATTATCAGGATTATACTTAACATCACATTTTAGAGCATCTTACATGCACACAATCATGCCTGAAATTACCTTGGTTATCAGCAAAAATCTTTTCATCACACATATTACATATTCTTATTTTCTTACATACACTATCTTTATGATTTTTTAAACATTGAGCATTATAAAAGGACCTATTGCATAAAGGACAATGAAGAAGCTCATCAGCATCATTATCTTTTTTACCTGTACATGTATATGTGAGACACTGCTTACATTTATAGAAATCACATTCTTTCTCAAGATGATAAACCATATTGGTGACAAAAGAATAACATTTAGAACAAAAGATCTGACCTGTTATATTATTAACATTTACATTACCTAATGTTAATTTAATAGTAGAGTTAATTATTGGATAATAATGAGTAGTGTCCCTATCATATCCTATAATACATAAAGGGGTATCTCTATCTTGGATCGTTGGCCTATAAACAACATGCAACCCTCCCTCCCCGTCGCTGCTATATACAAAAATTCTACATTTTAAAAACTGCTCAATAATCTTAAATTTGTCTGCACCTAGAGGTATTTCATAATCTAACTTGCAACTCTTAGCTAATGCTTTTGCCTGTTTTCTAACATCCTCAGGCGTAATATTACAAAGTTTCTCGGTTACTAACCTTTTAGCTGTAATAACCGCTTTAA
>SEYY01019040.1:0-5000 GCA_009176605.1 Armadillidium nasatum | reverse complement strand
TCTTGGTGTTTCTATTTCTCTTGATCTTTTTTGGAAAATCATTACCTATCTTTCTAAACAAGCTTCTAAGAGGTTGGGTGTTCTGAGGAGCGTTAAGTATCTCTTCTCTCCACCCCAGCTGCTTACTATGCATAGGGGGATGTTCGCCCCTGTAGAGAGTATGCCTCACAAATCTGGGGTGGTTCCACTCATACAGCTCTCCTTGAGAAGGTGGAGTCTAGGACTTTTCTTCTTATTGACTCTCCGACACTCACTAATTCTTTCCACTTTCTTTCTGATCCTCGAATTTTTGAGTTACTCTCTTTATACTCTCGCTATTACAATGGATAGTGCTCTTGCGAACTCTCTCGTCACATACCTCCTCCATTGAGAAGGGTTCGTACGATTCGCCTTTCTACACAGTCTCATCCTTTCTCTGTCTATCTCTCTGACCTCCAACTTAACTGCTATGATCAAACTTACATGTACTCTACTGGTAAAGTCTGGAACACACTCCCTTCTTCTATTTTCCCAACTTCCTATGACTTGCATACTTTTAAACGTCTTGTATCAGGTCACATCGGCCTTTAATTTGACCAGGTTCTTGTCGTTCTCCCCTAACTCTGGTGGAATTTTTGTAGTCCTCTGGCCTAGATGACGATGAGCTAGTTGATTTAATATCGAATATTTTCTTCTATTTTTTCTCCACAATTAGAGGGAATAGGCGTATTTGTGTGCTTTTATTTCTCATTAAAATATAAATAAATTATTTTATCATTTTTAATTTTGGCTTCCGTCTTCATTACTGCTTGAAGCCAAAGAAATATTCATTGTTTTTATGCACGACTTTTATTTTGTTCGTTCACAAACTCTTTTACAATGATTCTTTATGTTCATGATTATTTCTTTAGTAGGCTTTAGCAATTGACATCACAAAAGGAGAATAATTTGTACAGTGGATAATAGAGGTTGTAACCGTGAAAATATCATTAGCTTTTAGTTAAGTGTTAAAATATAGATTCGAATTAACCACAGGGGGAATCTCTTAACTTTTAAAGTATCATATCTCATGTCCAGTTTACTTCTCAATATTTATTTCATTAAAGTATTGTTTTGAAACAAATCATCTGAAATTGACCATGATTTGCCATGATCATGACATACATATCACTGTCCTTCGTGATTTCAACAGTGAAATAACATTCTCAAATGTCGTTTTGGTATATTTAATTATTTTAATTATTTTAATTATTTTCCCGTACGATTTTATAGCTTCAATAGCTTTTGCAATAAGGCCATCATTGCTTGTTTATTTGTTTTGACTTATATTCCAACTGAACTTGCAATTAAGTCAAACTCTCCTACACACCGAAAATACTTTGCATCATCATTAGAATTATTATTATTATTATTATTATTATTATTATTATTATTATTATTATTATTATTATTATTATTATTATTATTATTATTTTATTATTATTATTATTATTATTATTATTATTATTATTATTATTATTATTATTATTATTATTATTATTATTATTATTATTATTATTATTATTATTATTATTATATTATTATTATTATTATTATTATTTATTATTATTAATTATTATTAATAATTTTTATTATTATTATTATTATTATTATTATTATTATTATTATTATTATTATTATTATTATTATTATTATTATTATTATTATTATAGTATTAAAGCTAAATAATTTGGATTGAAGATAGCCGTAATAAAAGAGTTAGACACCATATATATATATATATATATATATATATATATATATATATATATATATATATATATATATATATATATATATATATATATATATATATATATATATATATATATATATATATATATATATATATATATATATATATATATATATATATATATATATATATATATATATATATATATATATATATATATATATATATATATATATATATATATATATATATATATATCGTTTGAAGGAAAAGGAAATAGAGCTACAGCTACAAGAATTTCCACAGATTTGGGATATTCACTTCCAATTTCAAATTAAAGGTTGACATGCACCTATACACAGCGTTAAATGTGTATATCATTAAGTTAGAAAAACAGATGACGTTTCGGTTCTATCATTGAACCATCATGAAGAGAACTGAAAAGGAATTAGAATATCAATAAAGAATTGTTTTTAACTACGCTATAAAAATTGAGTAAATGGCAAAAAAAAAATTTTTTTTTTTTAAAAACTAAATAAATAAATAGCACACTAATAATAAATGTAAACTGTAAGGAATACAATTATCTATAGAGAGTAAATTTGAAATGACAGTTGGTTGGTAATTGCAAAATTTGTAATTTGTAAGTTTATAAAATTAGAACAAATCGAAAGTACAGAAAAGGGAAGACATAGTCCAATAGCAAAAATAGGCTGTCCAATCATACATTATCATTCCAAAAAACTTTACATGCATGTATTCAATCAACGTAAAGATGTTCACACATCTACATATACACATACACACTGACATATATTCACACGTCCATATTTCAATATACACGTATACATATACATACACACATACATATATACATACAAATAAACATACATACATATATATACACTCATACATACATACACATACATACATATTTACACCACTACACACATACACATACATACATATTTACACCACTACACACATACACATGCACACCTACATATATACGCATATACTCACACATGCATATGTACATACACACAGATATGCATACACACCTACATACCCATACACATATACATACGCATAAATATATGCACACATCCATACATATATATACACATATACACATACGTACACGCATACATACATGCACAAATACATATATCTACACAAACTCAGACATCCATATACACATAACATTGTGAAAACAGTTATATCATCACGGCCAGGTATCTCACTGCTGAGAGGAAGGAGTAAACCAATCAGAAAAGAAGGAAGAAGAGGGAATCAGGAGGAAGTATCCAAATGTAAAATGTGTGTAAGAGCCATGGGGAAGTATGGCATGGGTATAGGACTATAGGTAGTTAAAGAATGTACAGGGGATGAGCTTGTTGGTTACTGTTGAGGTCTGGCTTGTATTTTGAAATGTATATGGACTCTAAGATGAGTAATTGGACTGTCTTTGAGGCAGAATCTAGAATGTAAAAGTGCTAGAGAAGAGGAAATGTACCAAAGGAGAGAATGAGCACGAATGTTTGAATGTGAAGGAGAGGTGATAAGGAGAGAAGTGCGATGTGAGAGACCTTGGTGCTCATGAATGCGGGTTCTTAGAAGTCTTGTTGTGGAGCCAATGTAGCCCTTCGTACAGGAGGGACAGGAGTATTTATTCACAACTGACGATCTAAGTGGAAACGGAAGAGAAGATTTATAAGGAAAGAAGGAAGAAATTTTAAAAGAAGTGTTGTAGGTAAACCGGAGGTCAAGGTAGGGATAGTGATGAGAGAGTGATTTACGTAGTTTGGATAAAATTGAAAAATAATTCATCTTTACAAACTTGCGATCCATTTTTTTATTTATTTACTTTTTTTGCGCTTCTAAATTTGCACTTTAAAATAAACTTTCAACTTGCGCTCATGTGCGCATTTGCATTAGCGGACTAAATTAGCTCTAAGTTTTTTCCAATTTGCGCTTTTGCGTTTGCACTCTAAAGTTTAAAATTTGCGCGCCCACCTCTTGTGGCTATATATATATATATATATATATATATATATATATATATATATATATATATATATATATATATATATATATATATATATATATATATATATATATATTACAAAATCAATACCATCTTCACATTTATACATATAGCATATAACCTTTCATCAATCTATCTTAATTTACATACTGAATTCAATTTTCTCCAAAACCTCTTCAAAATACACAACTTCCTGCTAAATCTGGTTTCTCAGCATATTTTTAATTTCCTAAATGCATAATATCATTCCTTCTCTTCCATCTAGCACAGCGTCAAAAAAGATTATTTACTTTAAATTCCCTTACCTCGACCAACATGTAAAAATGGGTGTAATGCTGGGCCAATAATATATATATATAAAAAAAAATTATTATTAATATTGTTATTATTATTATTATTATTTTTATTATTATATTATTATTATTATTATTATTATTATTATTATTATTATTATTATTATTATTATTATTATTATTATTATTATTATTATTATTATTATTATTATTATTATTATTGTTATTATTGTTATTATTATTATTATTATTATTATTATTATTATTATTATTATTATTATTATTATTATTATTATTATTATTATTATTATTATTATTATTATTATTATTGATATTATTACTATTACTTATTATTATTATTATTATTATTATTATTATTATTATTATTATTATTATTATTTTTTTTTTTTTTTTACGCAACTTCCTTTGCGCACACGTGTTTATTAATAAGTTTGTTTTTTTCCGCGCCTGCGCTTTCTGTCTCTAATTTTTAAATTTTGTTCATATGTTCAACCATTCCCCCATCATTTTAAATAAGTGCGTTCTTCATATGCTTTCGAATGTTAATAGCTTAGTTCGTTCGCTGTCATATTGCCTGTCCTTCTAACCTAACATCGTTATATATAGTATCTACAAAATGTATTTATTTCACAGTATTCTAAACCGATAACTCTGGGAAAATTACACGTGGCAAGCCGTATAAACGTTTTTCCAAGAGTGAATAGCAAATTGTGTTGTTAAAAATAATATTCTCCCGATTATGTCAGGCATTCGTCTGATAATTTACGTCAAACAGGGAAAGAATATGTTTTATCCTTATAGCGAGAATAAAAGAGCCAATCACATATTACGTTTTATGTTTTAGGTTAGGTTTAATTGATAATTGATCCCACCATTTATTTTATAAAAAATATTAAAAAAATTCCTAATTTCGAATACAAACAAT
>SEYY01019038.1:0-30048 GCA_009176605.1 Armadillidium nasatum | reverse complement strand
AGTTTTGCAATAAGCCTTTGGAATCCAATGTCAGATGTTAAAGAATATGGTTGAATATCAACAGCTATCATGTCTCCTATCAAATAATGTATCTCCTTGGGACTTGTGATCGTTAATATTCCAAATTTTACTCTTTTCTAAAACTGATTGTATAGTTGGTTGAACTTTTTTGGGGGGCTCATAGTTGCTGTATCTTGCTTCTGAAGTATTTGGCTGTGACCAATCACATTGCCTTTTCAACTTATCTGTTTCAGCTTTTGCTTCATCTGAATGAATTTTCTTAATGTGGTTCAACATATTTGTCATTGTAGAACTTTTTTCAGATTTGCCACCTCTTGATATGGTGGCTTTACATAATTTACAAATACATTTACTGTTATCCTTAGGATGAACATCAAAATACTTCCAACAATAACTGGTTGACATACTGCTTTCGTTATAAAGTGTAATTAATATTTAATTATTTATATCTCTATAATCGAGATTCTAGAATCTAGAATTCTTTAAAATTTTTAATTTTTATTTTTTAATATATCTGAAAAGTAAGCAATAAAAATGATTTACATTAATAATGAAAACATGCATAGTTATTAGTAATAAATAATAATGTTGATAACTGCTTTTTCTCAGTATTAATTTCAGTTAATAATAAGTAATAATTTATTATTTATTAATATAATAACTCATTACTTATTAGGTGTCATTGATGCAAGGCCGATTAATCGGTAATCGGCTACCTGGCTTATTGGTGCACCCCTACCTTAAACATATTTTCTGGCATTGAGCCGCTTCTTTGCTAACTAAAACTGGAATAAAATCTGTTTTGACCCAGAGGATGTTTCTGTCTGCCAAAAAGGTAGGGGCCATAATTCGCCAAAGGGATGAGTAGGTTCATTCTATCTTCAACTAAATCTTTTTCTCCTCAAAACCCATGGTTTGATGGTACTTGTTCTCATGTCACTCATGAAAGAGACAGTGCTTATCATGCTTGGAAAAAGTTTCCATCTCCTATCACTCTTGCTAATGTTCATTCAGCTCGGAATCATTATAGGATATTATTCAGCAGGCCAAGCTTACTTTCACTAAAATAAGTGCACTGACCTTCCTGGTTCTCCTGATAAAAATTTTTGGCATCTAGCCAAAAACATTTCTAATTTCTGGAAATCTGTATTTTCTCCTCTTATTCACTCTGATGGCTTTGTTGCTAATACTCCTTCTGAAAAGACACATTCGACCTCCTTTTTCCCTCCAACTCAACCATGAAAGATTACAGCTTCCCTCCTCCTACTACTCCTCTTCTAAGGTGTCCCATGTCATCACCTATGATTTCACATGCCGGGTATTAATGAATGCAAAAAAGTATGAACTTGAATTGTTGTGCATCTAAAATCAAAACTTAAAAAGCAAAAACTTTTGACTTAGTTTTGAGTCTGCTGTCTTAAAATAAAGAACAAAAGGATGGACAGTACAATGGGACAAAGCTATAGTTTTCTAAATAATCACCCCCTAATAAGCACTCTTCACATTTAAATTTTCTTTAAGATTTTTACAAAATGTACTTTGTTCTTTTGCTACAAAATGATGTCTTCTGAGTTTGATTAAATTTTCACTTAAAAATATATATATGTATATATATAGAGAGAGGAGAGGAGAGAGGAGAGAGAGAGAGAGAGAGAGAGGAGAGGAGAGGAGAGGAGAGGAGAGGAGAGGAGAGAGAGAGAGAGAGAGAGAGAGAGAGAGAGAGAGAGAGAGAGAGAGAGAGAGGAGAGAGAGAGAGAGAGAGAGGGGGGGGAGAGTATGTGTTATGTCTCCTTGGATGCTTATTTTGTATGTGATTAGAGAAGTAATGCTGGGGTTGGCAGCAGAGGGAGTAAAAATGATAAAGAATGGCTGAGTGGAGGATAGCTTATGTATTGTTTGCAGATTCCAAAAGGGAATACAAGGAATCTATATATATATATATATATATATATATATATATATATATATATATATATATATATATATATATATATATATATATATATATATATATATATCCATTATTCGTCCCCTCCAGTATTCGTCTTTTCCGATATTCGCCCTGTAATTTTTTTCCGTAGGTTTGGGTGGTGACCGCTGTAGGGGAGAGTACTGCCCGCCAAGCAAGCACATAGGTTGAAGAGTCAAAAGATACGTAAGGGGACAAGTTTACATTTATTGTGTTCCCTATAAGCTGGCGCTTGGCCCCGAACTGTTTTGCCCTACCTACTAATCTTTCTACAATATACAAGGAAATAGGAAGTGTGATGACTTACCCCCTAATGAACGGTATTTTATTTCTAAGACTGTAATGGACGTCAAGCACAAGGAGATAAATGAAGAAATATCTATCTGCGAAGATCCGTTCTACCTAATCAAACTTCAACCATTCCATTCCTATTAGATCAAAATCACACTCAAGTCTTCAAACACAGGTAAATCAATTCAAGCTTTCATACATTAACTTCTTTATTTAAGGATTATTATATACTTAAAGGTTTCAATTTAACAAATAATTACTTGACATTAATATTACAATGCCAATAATAATCAAATATATGCAAAAATTACAAATTAACAAAAGTAATGAGTTTTCAAGCGTGAATATTGTAAGGCACAATAATAATCGAATGAACGCAACTTAAATACAAAATATTATTAAAGTTATTTTCTTTACTTTCCAGAATGCATAACAGGGGCCAACAAGACCTCCTCTATCTCAAGTATTACCGGACCCGACTGTGCACGCTAAAGACCTCCAACCGTAAGCCACAAGGACTGAGAAAGGAAAAAATAGAGGAAGTGGTTAGTAACAAGAAGAAAAGAATTACGGTACTAACTACAATATAAATGTGTGGCTTAACTGTGCTCTCTAAGTTAAATTAATTGCTATCAATATCTTGCTCCCTTGTTCCACTCTGAGTCACCAAAACACAACCAATTGACAATTGGCAGTTCGTGGAAAATCTCCTGCAAGCTCAATGAAAAGCAAAGAAAAATAAGCCCCAAATAAAAAACCCTAAAAAAAACATATAAATTCAATTAAGCATACATAATTATTTATACATATATAATCCATTTATTATAATGTTATATAATCATTATATCTATTTTATAAAGTTATAAAATACCTTAATGTTATAGGCAAAACATTTAAGGGTTTTCTTATGGTTCAAAAGATTTTCCACGTCAGTTAACAGGTCACTGTTAAGAATACACTTATTAGATATTTATTAATAATTTATATTCATTATATATTATATCACAATTTATTCACTTAGTTTACTATGACTAAGGCACCTACTTTATTTTTTCATATTCTTACCAATTTTACTTCAATTGGAAGTCCTATACTTTTAATAATTTTGTTTTCACGATTTCAATTGTAACAAAGCAAAATTACAAATTTAGTTTAGGCGTATTAACATTCATATAGTTGTATAAACACTATGATAATTATAGAATGTACTTTTTTAAAAAAAAACAAAACAATTATTATAAATTTCTCAATTCAATAATCTCAATCTGTAAAATAAAGAGAACTGTAGTATACCATATAAAGTTTTCATAATTTGTAAAAAAAAAATGGAAAAATGATAAACATTTCTATAATTCTACTAGTGGAAGAGGGATGATGAGTTGCCCGGCTCATCAAGTCCTTCCACTCTCCACTTCACGCCCCCCCACCAAAGGGAAACCCCCTCCTAATTTTTCCGTTTCTTCACCACCTCCAACTCATACAGAGCAACTCTAATTATGGAATCCAAATCTTCCACTTGCTTTCTCTTCTCACCCTGCCCCCTTGTCCTTCTATCCTCCAAGAATTCTCTTATAAGAGAATGGGCATCTGCATCTCTTTCGGGGTCTAATCGCATATCATGAGGGGTGGCATGACTACTACTATACCCATGACCACTATAAGAAGGAAAGACAGCAGGGTTAGTAAAAGGAATTAGGTACATGCATGATAGGAGGTACATAGGCAGTGTAGGTGTTTGGTGTGTATGAGGAATTTCGCCTTTCCTGGAGTGTAACACTATGGTTATGTGGCTCTACAAAACCATCCCTAGAAGTTGATGGCTGAGACACATCTACGAATCTATATAAAATTTCGCTCACACGATCTGGAGTTTGCGATGTTTCATTTTGATTATTGGTAGGAGTTGTAGTTCTGAGATGTTGATATGGTTCACCCGGGGCATCTCCTAATAACGATCCTTTTTGTTGTTGCTTCCTTGGAGGTATCAGTGGTGGTACAGAGGTTGGTTCATTTGTTATCCAATAATTCAGAAAGATCTTCTTATTATCCATCAGATAATATCTTAGGAATTTTTGGTTTCCGTGCAAACCATCAGGTAAGAGATCAGAGTCTAACGAAGGAATGTTCTTTTCGTAGGAAAGCTTTATGTGGAACAAAGGCTAATGGTTGTGTGCTTCTGTGTGCTAGATGTTTAGTATATAAGATTAAAAGCACCATTACCAAAAATCAACTTCTTATTTTCCCAATGGTATTTATTCCTCCATAGATATTGAAACATATGGTACATTCTAATGCTGTGATGTTGCATGGGTTCCATTCCGAGCTTGTAATTATTTTCTAAATAGTTTTGGTATTCAATTCCCCAGTTCCTTAATAATTCGGTTTTGGTTAAATTTGTACATGTCTTTGACCGCTGGAACTGACAAGTACACTTCACAAGAGGAATTCACTGAGTAGACATATCTCATGATATTGTTCATAAGACCAGGGATAGGATCTGGAGAAACATGTAAAGCTGGTCGAAACACTGATATTTCTGGTTTCCCTTTCGCTCTGATATATTCTCTCTTCCACCCATAGGGTGTTAATGCCCAAATAATTATTATATGGGTGTTTGGTTTCATCCGTTTTTGAATCTGAGCTAAACACTCATCCAGGACAACTCCAGGACGATATTCTACTTGTACATTAACATTGTACATCTCACGCAAGTGTTCCTTTCCATCAAGAAACATTTTTACTTCAGAGCTACCTACGACGAGTAAATTTATCATCCGTCTAGAATTACTTGCCATGGTCTGAAAAGAAAATAGACCAGGACAGTGGATTAGTAAAAAAAACTCTTCCCAAAATCTCGGCCCCGCCATGGCTCTCAATCGGAAACCACAGCACACACATCGCGCCCAGCAAGACCAGAGATCAGGGTACATTATAAAATAAAAAAAATAAAAAATCAAGTATGAACTGTGTAAATTATGAAAATTCTTAATTTAATTGCAAAGGGGAAGCTGAAGCATCAAGGCAAAACTAATTTAATTCCCATTATTATGAAAGTAAGTTAAAGCATTAAGAAAAAAAAATCAATTCAATTTTTATTATAGCCAAAAGCAAAAAAAAACTTATTTTTACAAGAACTTATTTTTAATCTTAAGAGCAACATTAGCTATTTAAATGAAAGTAGTATGACAGACTTTTTTTTTTAAAGAGTGAATATGTGTGTTAACAATAATAATTTCTTTGAGTACAACGTACAGTAATCTGATTCCAATTCCAAGTGTAATATTGTGTTTTAGTGTAACAATAATTGTTTTAATTGTGTCAAATCATTCTACTGTTTTTTTCTTCTTTCTCCATTCTAATGGTGTATCCATTACATGAGAATATTCTGTTACTTTTCCCCTTGATCTTGTACCAGGTTTTCTAACAGGTGTTTCAATCATTAATTTAGGTGTAACTTTCTATTATTGATTCTCCAGTTAAACTTCTCCTTCGACTAACTTTTTGTTTTAGGAATAACTCTCCTTCTACTGAATAAGATGGTGATAAGTTGTCAACATTGTCAACTGTTGCCATCTCTGTAATTATGGTAATTTTCAGCTAAGAATCTCATTAACCTACTATGGGATTGTGTGATTTCTTCTTCAAATTCATTTGAAGATTCTTCGATGATTGTGTGTAATCTTTTGCTAGGGCTCACTTTATCTTCTCCTTCACTCAAGTTTTCCTCTAGCCTTTCTTGTTCTAAGGAATCTAAAATAGCTGATTCATCTCTAGGTGAGCTCATTCTCCTTGGCACATAATGGTCCATTAAAGAGGAATCATCCCATTCGAGATTTGGTATGTCACTGTAATCTGAGCTAGATTTTCGTCTGTAATTTGGATTTTCAAATCCAGAAAACTCGTTTTCCGATTCTGATTCCGTTATTTTACTCAATGACTGCTCTATAATGTTACTACAGCGACTTTCTTGAAATGTTGGGGAAAACACGCTTTGACAAAGATTGACATTTATTGATCTTCGATATGGTGAAGATAATTCAGGGGAATAAATTATGGGTACATACGGAATTGGTGAAATGTTTGATAAATTAACAGGGGAAACTATTGAACTTACATTTTCTATTATATCTCCAATATTATTTTCTATTCTATTCATGATTCCAGTATCAATTTGTTCTCCTGGGGTAGAGGAATTATTTGATACATTCAATGTCTGTAACTCTCTTACCATTTGTAAGATTTTTTCTGTGTTTTGTGGAGGCATGTCAGAATCTACAAATCCTTCAAATTCCTCCTCCTCCTCCTCTCTTATAGAATTTTGATTATCGAACTCTTGCTCATCAGACAAGATTTCAGATTCAAGATCTCTTACTGAATCTTCATCCTCCGGTTCTATTTCCTCTTCATCTTCATCTTCATAAAAAGCTTTTTCTTTGTAGAGTCTATGATTTTTTAGATATGCAGGTATTTTTATCCATTTTCGCAAATGTGAATGATGTACTCTTTCTTCCCTAGCATTGGGAATATTTAATTTCTTTATCAGATACGTTATACGGTTATCATTGACTGCTGTGATAACGAATGGACCCTCCCATCGGATGAGGAATTTATTTGATACATGGTGACCTTTAAAAATCTTCTTCTTGGCCACCCTCTGTCCTATCCTAAAAGCTTTAAAATTTGCAGTGCCTGCCTCCCAATATTGCGGATATGCATGAATTGGGGCGATATGAGATTCCTTTAGCAAATAATCAGATGGTGACATCTTTAAGGCTCGATGCCATGTATGGTTATAAATAACCACTGATGAGGGTATTTCCTCATCCCAAATGGTTTTCATTTTCCAACACTAAGCATTTTAGTAATTGGATCAGACTTCTATTAAATCTTTCGCATATGCCATTACTGGAAGGATGTAAAGGGGAGGTCCGAATATGTTTAATGTTAAACTGGTTTAAGACTCTTTGGAAATTGTCATTATTAAATTCAGTTCCATTATCCGTGAGCATTCTATTAGGAATCTTTGGTAAAAATGGTAATATTCTTTCTTTAAGAGCCGTGGATACGGTTAAACCTTGTTTATCAGCAATGGGTAAAACATTTGCCCATTTAGAACAGTGATCTATAAACACCATTGCATATTTATTTCCCTTTTCTGTAACGGGGAATTGTAACAAATCCATGGCCACTAGATCGAAAGGGCTTTTTGCAACTATTTTTAAGGTCGGAGGTATAATATTATTTGTGTGTGTTTTTAATCTTTGACAAGTTGGACAACATCGAACTACATCAACTACTACTTGATTAGTTCGGGGATGCCAGAAGTATTTATAGATAAGTTCTAACAACTTATTGCGCCCTATGTGTGCACAATTCCAATGAAGTTTTAATACTATGTTTATTAACATTGGAAATGATATAACATACTGATTTGCTTGGGGGTCCTCCCGACAATGGTACAATATGTCATTTATAATTGATAATGATCTATGATGTGATTTAAATATTTTTAATTTTTCTGGCCATAAGTTATATGGAATTTTTAAAGACACTTGTTGTATTAAAGATTTAATTATATGATCCTCATTCTGATCATTCATGATGTCCAACTCACAAATGTTATGATGGGACACCTCTATATCTCCATATATAGGAATTATTTCATTAATTTTTATGAGCATCTCATTTGTTTCATTTTGTGTAACAGTGATGGGTTCCAAGTAATTATAATGAATACCCCCAAGACATTTTAACCTACAGGTATAATCGACAAAGTGGGATCCATGGACTATGGGTTTATCATCGTCGTAATAAACCTCCACTCTACTTTTATATAAGTTACAGAAGGAATCGATAACTTCTGGTATAGGTACCTGTCCCCTATGTGTCATTAACCTCAATCGTTTCCTGATATTACTGTTTTGCAACTTGTATTTACCTATGTGATTTATAAGTTCATTTACTACAGTTTCTCTTATCTCTATATGATTGTCCATTGTTCCGTATAAAAACATTGAGAAACACTTGAAGAGTGCATCTCCACCCCCTGGAACAACAATAAGGTTAAATCCACTAGGTATATAATCACAAAATTTGGAATTTGTGTCTATTTCTATTGTTTGGAAATCATTAGGTATCGGTGACCTTGATAAAGTGTCAGCAATTATATTTCCCTTTCCTGTGATGTGTCTAATCTCAAAATTATATTCATTCAGCTCCTCCCATGTACGGGCCACCCTTCCATCCACCATACTCATGTTTTGGAGGTATATTAGGGGCTGATGATCTGTGTATATTACAAATCTAACTCCTTTTAGGAATGCTTTAAGGGACTTAACTGCCCATCGCAAGGCAGTCAGTTCCTTATCTATTGTGCTGTAGTTTTTCTGAGGTCCACTGAATGTGGTGGATATATATGCGATTGGTCTGTGTATTCCATTTTGTTTTTGTGACAAGCAAGCACCAGCACCTACATTCGAGGCATCAACATACAACTCCAATGGTGAAGCCGTTGGAGTGTAATCAGGAAAACCCAATAAGGTAGGGTTAATTAAGGCTGCTTTTAAAGCCTCGAAAGCAGTCTGGCACTCCCTTGTCCATGTAACTGTTTTCCCCCCTGTCTGTGCTGAAAGTGGTTGTGCAATTTGTGAACAGTTAGGTATATGACGTCGATAAAAATTTACCATACCTAAAAACTGCCTCAATTGTTTTACTGTGGTAGGAATAGGGAATTCTAGTGCTCCTTTTAAATTTTTCTCCAAAGGTTGTATACCTTTATTAGATATTCTATGACCCAGAAATTCAACCTCGGATCTGCATAGTCTGGTTTTCTTCGGTCGGAGTTTATATCCGTTTGACCCTAAGGCCATTAGGACTTTTTCTAGCGTGTCTATATGGTCATAAAAATCATTTCCGAGAATAATAATGTCGTCTAAATAGACCATTACTTTATTCCAGGGTAGTCCAGCCAAAGCGATCATCATGCCACGTTGGAACGTGGCAGGTCCATTTTTGACCCCAAAGGGCATCTTTAAATATTCATATTGCCCAAAAGGTGTGGAGAACGCAGTTTTCTCAATACTGTCAGGGTCCATTGCGACCTGATAATAACCCTTGATGAGATCAATGGTAGTAAAGAAAGTGTTACCATACATGTTGTAAATCATGTCGATTAAATTTGGTAAGGGGAATGAATCTCCCTTCGTAACACTGTTTAATTTACGATAATCTATGCAAAGTCTCAAAGAACCATCAGGTTTCCTTACTGGAACTACCGGGGCTGAGTACGGTGACTTACTGGGTCGTATAATGTCACTTTCTAAAAGGTCAGCACACTCCCGTTCTATCTCCTGTGCTAATGGTCCCTGAAAACGCCTTACCGGGATTCTGACAGGTTTATCAGTTTCTAGTTCAATTGTGTGTGCGATATTCTGTGCTAGTCCAACATCATTATCCCCAGTACTAAGTACATGAGGATGTTTCAGTAGGACTGAAATTAGTTTTTCATGTTGTTCAGTGGACAGTGCTAAGTTGTGTAATTCAAATTCTGTGTCTAATTTTTCAATGGTCCAGTAACTTACTGGTTCAATTTCATCCTTCATTACATTTTTCTGTAGTATTTTTGTATTTTCTGTGTTATTAGAATATCTAAGTTCATTAATGTGTCCTATCACTGTGTTCTTTCGTAAGTGTTGTTCCTTCTCAGAGGGATTAAAAACAGCAACACATACGTCATTAGATTTATTATCTATTATACCTGGGAGGATATTTAAACAAGGATGGGATATTCCTACAAATTCCAAAGATTTCATCTCCCTATAATTAGCTTTCAAAGAGGGAATACTAATGGCTATAAATTGGCAAGTATAAGGTGGAATGACTGTGACTTTAGGTATTAAACAATTAAAAAATGGGATCGTTAGGCTTATGTCTTTTCCAATAACACTGAAGGTGTTATTAGATCTATGTAACAATTCTCTTTTGGTGAGATCAGGGACTAATCTATTATCTTTAAGATCAACAGCTCCTAACACAGCATTATAGGTCATAAGTTCTAATGGAACCAAATAAAATTTAATAGATTTAGAAATAAACCCACTATCAAAAAGAACAAATGTTTCTACGTAATATTTTATAGGGATCTCTTTCTTTTGACCAAATCCCTTTAATGCCCTAACTTCACCGGATAATTTTGGTTTTAAAGGGGGGAATTGATATACAGCTCCTTCACTCAATAAACTAACCCCTGCTCCAGTGTCAATCATACATTCTACGAATCCCTCACCAGAGTTCAGAGAAATATTTACTATCAATGGATCTACATCAGCTTGACATATGTTGTTATGAATGTTTAAAGGTTTATTAAAATTCTGTGATTGATTTTTCCCATGGATTCCAATTTCATTCCAAGTATCATTTTCTTTACTAAATCCGAGTCCGAGTCCATTTATTCCCATAGATTCTGATTCCGTGATTGTATTTTGAGCCAAAAAGGTATCCGGAGTAAATAATTTCTCCACAGTGTGGCCCATCACTGCAGAGTGTTTAAGTTTCCCGCATCCTCTGAACAACTACCTTCAGGATGGGAATTCCCACACATGTGGCAATTGTCAATATACTGATCCTTGGGTCTAGCTCCTTGAGCTGCCCAAGGGTCATTCTGTAATTTGGAATTGTGGAAGGTGCGAACCGCTTTGGTTTGGTGATCTCTGTGGTAAAGGTGTTGTGTTTCGATTCCGATCCGAAATATCCTGATTTTGATTCATTGTCTCCCTCGACATCTGATTTGCTTTTTCCCGATTCTGTAACTGACAATTTATGCCCAGATGGTTTTCACCACAGAATGGACATTCATAAACTTTCTCTCCTGTTGGAGGTACATTTCCATTATTCTTATTCCAACAATCTCTGCGGATGTGGCCTTTCTGTTTACAATAACTACAAATTCCTAGCTTTTTATAGCATTCAGTATGTACATGACCTCTGAATCCACAATAACTACAAGAATTGTTAGAAAGAGAGGTTTCTTTTCTCATTTGGGCGTTCTGATTATTATCAGTCGGGTAGTTATTGGGGTTGTTCATTGTTCTATTCTTTTTGTTATTCTGTGAAGTATTTGGTGGTAATTTGTTAATCATTTTTGATTTCTGGGGTAAACCCTGTTTTAAAGTTTCACTCCATGTGGTCTGGGGAATTATCGTATCAATTTGTATTACTTCTATGTCAGCCTCTGGGAGCATCAAGTTGTATGACTTGACTGCTCTTCTCCGGTTCTCTATATAAGGAAGATACCAATTCATTATCTGTTTGGAATTCTCGATCATAAGAGTCTGCTAGCATTACAAGTCTTTCCCATGGAACTTTAGTCTGTGTATTGATGTCATTTTGAATAATGTATTCTCTGAGTTTTCTCTGAACATTCAAAGGTAAACTTAACATGAAGGCTGTTCTCAGAGATTCGTGCTCTCGCATGTTTACACCAGGAAAAGCCTGACAACCTAATTGTTCTAATCTCAGAGCGAATAAATTTACATCTTCTCCAGGTTGTCTCTTTGCGGAATGATATGCTCGTAATTTGTTTTCATTTCTTTTTTTTTCCTCCTGATTATACCACCTGATAAGAACTTGTTTTACCGTAAGGTAATCTGTTACCGTTTTAGTTACCACAGTGTATAATCGCAGGAATTTTCCTGATAAATAATTTTCCATAAGTCTCAACCATTGATCTTGGCTCTGTGGATATTTGTTATTACAATATTTTTCAAACTGTTCTAGAAATTTATGCAAATCATGTTCTTTTTCATAACTGAAAATCTTTGGCTCCAAGACTTTGGGTTTTTGGGAATTATTAACCAAAACTGTTAACAAAGATACTGTTTGTGTAAGTAACGACAACTGTTGTTGAATACTGTCTAATTGATATTGGGGGGTTATCATACTGGGTCCCATTGGTACAAAACTATTCACATTTGGTGGTACATAAGGTTGATACCTGGTTTGTTGAGGTATTGTATATGTTGGTTGATCTATTGTCTGACACGTGGCTGGTTGGTACTGATGTGACGGATATGTTGTTTGGGGTGGTTGATATGGTTTTCCAGATCCTACATTTAAGGTAGTAGTAGGAGTTTGAGTATATAAACAAGAGGATACTGTAGAGGTTGCTACAGTTCTGATATTTGTTTCCTGAGTTATATTAGTAAAGTCATCTGGGATTTTTACTACAGAGTTTCCACTACTTTCGAAAGGCAATAATACAGTCATCTTTGGTCGTACGCTCAGTTCTGGTAAATGCGTAGGGGTGGTTGTTGTATTTATACTTTCGTCTTTAGGAATAGTGATAAATACTTCATCAATTTTCTGGGTTGGGGCTGTTATCGGAGTTGTCACACGAATTTGGGTTAATTGATGGTTTAAATCCTGCATTTGTTTTCCTAAATTGCCTATTATCTCAGTTACAGCCTTGGCTGATATTACCCCTTCTGCTCCTGTCACATCACTTACACCAGTGGCACCGGTTGTCTTCTCCATTTCAAGTGGACTACTGACTTCTGCCATTGCCAAATAAGATTCCAGATCAATTTCCAAATCCGACATTTTGTATTCTCAATAATATAAGCAAAAAGGAATTTCTTTGACTCCTGGTAAGTTAAACCAACACTTCTTATATCTATAAATAGATATAAGGGATGGCTCACTTTTCAATGTTACCTGTACAGTGTATATATGAGTGTCTCAAGAGACGCTAATATATAAAAAGAATATCAATTAAAAAATGTATTTCAATGTAATATATTTCAAATTGTTAAGCTAAGTCTACGGTGTCTATGAAGAAAAAGAACAGTTTAGACAGTGAAAACTATGACAATATAATTTATACAAGACTTTCACACCATGTATACTCTCAGTTATACCTTGACCATCTATTATTTTATCCTCTATTTTCTATTTACTTCTTTGATTCTGCTATTTACCAATTTCTGTTTCTTACACAATGTCTATTTATATTATCAATTTTTCCTATCTTAGATCAATCCCTCAGGATTTCCTTCCTAACCGACACTCAACACAGTCTCGTAAGCGTGGCTCGACGTCCCTGTTCGGGCGCCAATTTATTTTTATGTATATGTAGGGGAGAGTACTGCCCGCCAAGCAAGCACATAGGTTGAAGAGTCAAAAGATACGTAAGGGGACAAGTTTACATTTAATTGTGTTCCCTATAAGCTGGCGCTTGGCCCCGAACTGTTTTGCCCTACCTACTAATCTTTCTACAATATACAAGGAAATAGGAAGTGTGATGACTTACCCCCTAATGAACGGTATTTTATTTCTAAGACTGTAATGGACGTCAAGCACAAGGAGATAAATGAAGAAATATCTATCTGCGAAGATCCGTTCTACCTAATCAAACTTCAACCATTCCATTACTATTAGATCAAAATCACACTCAAGTCTTCAAACACAGGTAAATCAATTCAAGCTTTCATACATTAACTTCTTTATTTAAGGATTATTATATACTTAAAGGTTTCAATTTAACAAATAATTACTTGACATTAATATTACAATGCCAATAATAATCAAATATATGCAAAAATTACAAATTAACAAAAGTAATGAGTTTTCAAGCGTGAATATTGTAAGGCACAATAATAATCGAATGAACGCAACTTAAATACAAAATATTATTAAAGTTATTTTCTTTACTTTCCAGAATGCATAACAGGGGCCAACAAGACCTCCTCTATCTCAAGTATTACCTGGACCCGACTGTGCACGCTAAAGACCTCCAACCGTAAGCCACAAGGACTGAGAAAGGAAAAAAATAGAGGAAGTGGTTAGTAACAAGAAGAAAAGAATTACGGTACTAACTACAATATAAATGTGTGGCTTAACTGTGCTCTCTAAGTTAAATTAATTGCTATCAATATCTTGCTCCCTTGTTCCACTCTGAGTCACCAAAACACAACCAATTGACAATTGGCAGTTCGTGGAAAATCTCTGCAAGCTCAATGAAAGCAAAGAAAAATAAGCCCCAAATAAAAAACCCTAAAAAAAACATATAAATTCAATTAAGCATACATAATTATTTATACATATATAATCCATTTATTATAATGTTATATAATCATTATATCTATTTTATAAAGTTATAAAATACCTTAATGTTATAGGCAAAACATTTAAGGGTTTTCTTATGGTTCAAAAGATTTTCCACGTCAGTTGACAGGTCACTGTTAAGAATACACTTATTAGATATTTATTAATAATTTATATTCATTATATATTATATCACAATTTATTCACTTAGTTTACTATGACTAAGGCACCTACTTTATTTTTCATATTCTTACCAATTTTACTTCAATTGGAAGTCCTATATTTTTAATAATTTTGTTTTCACGATTTCAATTGTAACAAAGCAAAATTACAAATTTAGTTTAGGCGTATTAACATTCATATAGTTGTATAAACACTATGATAATTATAGAATGTACTTTTTTAAAAAAACAAAACAATTATTATAAATTTCTCAATTCAATAATCTCAATCTGTAAAATAAAGAGAACTGTAGTATACCATATAAAGTTTTCATAATTTGTAAAAAAAAATGGAAAAATGATAAAAATTTCTATAATTCTACTAGTGGAAGAGGGATGATGAGTTGCCCGGCTCATCAAGTCCTTCCACTCTCCACTTCAACGACATAGTTTCTTTGACTTCCAGCGAGTTTATGTAAAACACCAAAAACCAAATTCTATATGAGCAGGCGATCTCTGCCTCTTGACGTGCGGTCCATTTTGACACCGAACGGCATACCAGGAACTCAATGTGATGGTTGTAAAAGCGGTCTTTTCAATGCTCTCCTCTTCCATTTCAACCTGATAATAACCTTTGACGAGATCTATTGTACTGAAAAACTTCATACCCTGCAAACTAAAAAGCATGTCCACTAAATTTGGAATAGGGAAACTATCTCCTTTGGTAATTTTGTTGAGCTCACGATAGTCAATACAAAGCCGGATAGTTCCATTGGAAGGAGCAGTGGAAGAGTTACAAGAGATGAGAGTGGAGCACCAGGATTCTATAGAAGCTCCTCAAAATGAAGTAGCGGAAGAGGTTGCGGAAGAAAATGAATCATTAGCAGGTCCGTCAGGGATTCAAGACAGAGATGATGGTGTGGAATTGGACAATGCAGAAGGAGGAAGGGATATACCGGAAGAATTGGGAAACATGATTCTGATAGCGGAGGAAATGGAAATGGTATCCGGAGTAGGGAGGTTGGCGCAGGAAGAAAGAGTATCTATTCCAGATAGGGAAATGCAGGAATTGCGTCTGGAGGAGGATCCTTCAAGGGCTCCTCGCAGGCGTAATTTCTCGCCGATTACGTTTGATATACCATCAGAGTCGGAAATAGGAAGAGGACCTATTAGAGATAGTAGAAGTGTATGGCAATCAAGCCGAGGAAATCCCGCTAATAGGTGTTCTAGAATCAGAACTACTCCGTATGAAAGGTCGAGGAATATTGAATCAGTACAGGGTAGAATCATAGAGCGTCAGAGAACGCCAGAAGACATGAGAGCTGAGAGGAGGCAACATTGGCAAGTGAAGTTGGCCGAGTTAGTATCATATATGCAGGGGTATACGGCAGCTCAGGGCCGCGCATTAACTCCTGAGGAATTGAAAAGGGAATGTAGAGAAGTGTGTGAGGAGGAGTAAGGAAAGTGAATGACGGTTTTTATTTTTTTTAAAGAAAAGAAAGTTTTTGTTTTTTTAAGAAGAGAAAAAAAGAACGTTTTGGTTTATATTGAAAAATTACCTCTGGGTAGTATTAGGTTTAGTTTAGGCTAAGGAAATAACTTGTGAAAGCAAGTGAAAAAAAAAAAAAAAAAAAAATTTTTATTTGAATTATCGTTTTTTTGAAAATTTTGCGTCGAAGAAACTTTTTCGACGGGTGGGGAGGTATGAAGTGAAAGTTCATTATGTTTCTCCTTCCCCAGAAAGTATAAAAATAATCTTGTAAGTTATTTGTTGTTTGTAATATCGAAGAGGAGATAAAAATATATATAAATCAAAAGCAAGAAGAAGACAATACCCCCAAATCAAATTTGATAATATCCAGGACATCCAAGGATTAACTTGAATTATAGTTGGCCCTTATTTAGGGTAAGTGGATAAATTCAGGTTTATTATAGGATATGACTTAAGATAATAAATCTTAAATAACATTTTTATAAGTAAACTATAGCTTGATTACAATTTCATTTTTATTAAAAGTAAAGTATTAAGTGATAAGACATTTAAAATAAGTAAATTAAAAAAAGTAATTAACTTAACGTAAATAACATATAATGTAAGTTTAGTAAGTTTACAAATCATAAGTTCCCACATTAAAGTCATTTATACTCATAAGAAGAAGTCATCAAAAACATATATTAAATTAGTTTAGAGAAAAGTAAAATTTTGAATAAAAAGTAAAATTTTGTCTACTTTGTGTTTTTTTGAAGGGAATTGGACTTGGATCCGAATTGGACAAAATACCCGATTAAGACTACGAGAAAACCAAAAATAGACGATCTTCCCAAATTTGACATTTCCAGAATCTTGATGAGACTGACCTTTAAGGTTCCTACCAATTATACCAAGAAAATTTAAAATCCTCTTGAAGAGAAGTAATTTCCCTGAAGGATGGTTAATTCTAAGGTAGGAATAGATGATTCTTGTTTGTTGATATTCTATATAAATTAGTTAATAAAGTGGATAATGAGTTGTTGTGAAGTTATCAACTCGTAAAAATACAAATTTATATTAAAAGGGTTTTATAAACCTACGGTGGCTACTTGAAGTAGATAAATAATATTATATATTTATGTGCTACTAAAGAGTTTGGTTTATTGAAAGACTTATTTAAGAGAATTGGTAAAAATAAAAATTCTTCTTAAACTTTAAATTATTCACATATTTGTTTCTTAGAATCTATAAAAGTTTATCCCCTTTTATTTTTATTGGTTTAAAATTTTTGTTTATTAGTTGAGGAATTAATTTATTGGTGTTATTTAATAAATTCCGTTTCTTTGAAGAATTTATGATTTATTGTTTATTTTATTAAGTTAGTATGGTAAATTCTTTTCATATGTCGAGTTCAAAATATGTATATCTATGTCTATATTTATCATATAATAATTGATCCCTTTCATTATAATTGAAGTGTTACTCGAGCGGATATAATTTTTTAGAAGTGAAATATATATATATATATATATATATATATATATATATATATATATATATATATATATATATATATATATATATATATATATATATATATATATATATATATATATATATATATTGATTGAGATTATTTATCTAGTTAGTAGAGGCCTTTTTTCCATTAATAAAACAGGTGTAGGTTTAATATATATTTATGTATAATTTATTTTTGTATAGTCCCATCATAAAAGAATAAAATTTTATAACGTTCTCATTCTTGTCTTGTTCTTAATTGTTTTCATCTGGATGAGTTCCCTGTAACAGTAAAGGCAATAAAGGTCACAGATTCGGTGAGTACGCTGTTTCATGTTTCTCCACTTTTGGAGGAGTTATTTTCTAATCATTGTTAACTTCCTTCACCCAGTAACAGAGTTGTTTCTTGGACGATTGTGTCTTTTGTTCTCGGGAAACAAAGAGGTTCCTTGGGATCTATACAGTCCGAGCAAGGAAACTTTGAAGGTGCCAAAGAGGCGGCTTGGGAAAGCGGAACATAGCGAACATATTTGCTGGCATCTCTCATGTAAGTGAATAATCATTACAGTAGCCTAGGGCTAATTATAGGCAGGAAAATATTGATTAAAAAAAAAATATCGACATAAAAAAATATCGATATAAAAAATATCGAAACTCAGAAACAATCTCCACCTAAGCCATATATATATATATATATATATATATATATATATATATATATATATATATATATATATATATATATATATATATATATATATATATATATATATATATATATATATATATGGCTTAGGTGTAGATTGTTTCTGACCTTCGATATTTTTTTGTGTCAATATTTTATTTTAATCGATACTTTTATACCTAACAAATTTTAGTTACCTTTGACTGTTCAAGATATAAGTGTAATTTGTTCTTTTCAGTTCAGATACCTTAAATTTAGGTTATGTTACAAACTATAAGTACATTAAAATTATTATTATTATTTAGGTTAAATTACGACATCTTCGGTAGTTCAGGTTATGATAAGTCGAATTAGGTTCTGCTAGAAAAGTAAGTAATAATAATTGTGTGTATGTCTAGTGTAATAGTACCTCTGGCAATGTTCTTGTTTACGTTAGGCTTCTCCGATATTTTCGATTATCGATATTTTCGGACAATCGAAAGTCAGAAACAATCTATACCTTTACCTATATATATATATATAATTTTTGATATCATATTTATTTACACTTGTCACATTCTTTTTCGGTAAATACTAATTTAAAATGTTGCAAAAATGCAAGAAGACTAAAATCTGTAAAACAAATTTCACTGATATTCTTAATATTCATCTTGTTACTAAGAAAGGTAAATTACTACTAAAAATATTAATAAAAATCAAAATTTCAAAATATCGATATATTAGATTGTAAGACAACTTCTTAACCTAAGCCTAATAAGCATACCTAAATCATTTGTCATTCGTCGATTAACCATAAAAAAAATCTGCTTTCATTTTCGTAATTAGACTGAATAGAAAAAAAACTCGGGCCCCCCTACACTAAAGTATTACCTATTTTGTCTTTATATTTTCAATATAAGGAAAAATACAGACTCATGGTCATAGACTAAACTATTACCCTTGTTTTGTTTTTTATATGACTAATTTTTCCTTTTTTTTCTAAATCAATAAATTCTAAATAAATTGAATGACATGATAGCTGAAAAGTAAATTAATTAAAATATGTGCATTCTGTTTCAAGTTCAATTTTCAAACAACTGTACATTAATGAAATACACACGGTGGGCCGGTGCTGCCTGACGACCATTAATCTCTTACAAGTAAGTAAATTGAGAAAACAAGATTCTATTATAAGGAAATCATGAGGTGAACACTGCACTATGAAAATGTCACAGCATGAAGAGCCACTTCCAGATGTCTTTGTCTCCAATAATCAAGGTCATAAAATTTTAACAGCATCAAGACAACAACATTGAAAATGTTAAAGACGCCAAAAGGGAATCAATATACATATCGTTATCGATATTTTTACGATAGTATCGAAAAATTTTCGATAATAGGTTTGAAGCCGATATATCGATATTTTACCCTTGGTATCGCATCAATATTTTCTTTTTACTTCTAGAAATTTTAAGTATTTTTCTGCTACTTCGTAAAAAAAAACCTAAGAATAATTTATGTTATTTTCTATGCGCGTTCATGTTGGATGATGCTTTTGTTTGACTCAGGAAAGGACGGGAGGTCAGATCAGATCATGCAAGAAAAGTAGAGGTTTATACACTGCATATATATATATATATATATATATATATATATATATATATATATATATATATATATATATATATATATATATATATATATATATATATATATATATATATATATATATATATATATATATATATATAATTCAAACAATATTTTTTAAAAACGTTATATCGATTATTTTTAATCAATTTGGTATTTTAAAAAAATATCGATATTTTTTCGTATATCGCCATCCCTACTAAAACTCGCCCACAAGTGTTACAGCCCGTCGCAAAGTTTAGGGATGTTCCGCAGGAATAATTCTTTAAAGATCTTGAAGTTTGATAAAGCGAAGTGGTGCATGAATAAAACATACATAGTGAGACACCATAGTAGAGTAGATTGACAATCCGTCCCGATTTTTTAAGAGGGGAAATCGGGAAGGACATTTTGTTCCGTTTTTTAGATTTGGCTAAAATTATTTATTCAGTCAGCCTGAGTGCGCAGTGAGTGGGAGCAGATTAAGGCAAAAATATATATATTTTTTGTAGAATGTCCTTAACTAATAAACCATATTACTTGGTTTTAAAAATAACATTCGTATTTCTTCTTCATATTAAAAATCACCCTCCTTTATACATCCCATTAAAACCTTTACGGGCATGATATTTTGATAGCGGGTGGGGGGCAATGTTCAGGAGAGTCCCGATTTTTATTTAGAAAAATATGGTCACCTTATGGTGGAAGAGTCACCAAAGAGTCTTCGTCAGTCTCAGAACAGATCTAGACAATGGCCTAAGTCAGTTATCATATTTTGTCAATTTGGGAGGTGAAGTATAGGTACTTCATCAAATATGGAAAATCTTTAGATGGAATTCCCTAGCCACCAAGGATGGTTGCAAAGGAAAAAGTTGTGGCACCCTATGCACAAACATCATTTCAGACTTCAGAGGGATGACGAATATGTTCCGATATATATCGATATCAATATTTTTCTTACGATAGTATCGAAAAAATTTCGATGATATTTTTAAAGTCGATGTATCGATATTTTACCCTCAGTATCGAATCAACGATTTTTTTATTTATTTAAATTTTTTCTTTGTAAATTTTAAGTAGTTTTCTGTTCCTTTATAAAATAAAATTTAAACAAATTTTGTTATTTTTTATGTGGGTGAATGTTGGATGATTGTGACGTTTTGTTTGATTCAGGAGAGGACGGGCCGGCAGAAAACTACTTAAAATTTTTAGAAGTAAAAAATAATATATCGTTGGTTCGATATTGAGGATAAAATATCGATATATCGGTTTTAAAAATATCATTGATATTTTTCGATACTATCATAAAAAAATATTTATATCGATATATATCGAAACTCCTTCGGAATCCCTAATCGATACTGATTCGGCGTCCTTTTGTTTGTTTTGTTTCTGAGAGAGGACCTCACCAACGAGGGCATATGCCATCCTTCCAGAGTAAGACAAAATAGTTAAAATACTGCCCTTCAGCCCACCACCAGCTCAGAGCGAGCGATCCGCACGCTCCGAGAACTGGAGGCGCTCTCCACCGCTTCCTTAATTTAAGTATAAAGTAGGCCTCTATTTTCAATGTTTTTTGTCTTGGTGCTGTTATGTTTGCGATTTGCTTGTAAACAGAAATCGCGGAGAATAAGACAGTAATGTGACTGTCTGTCCTAAAGATGTTTTTATAGTAACAAACCAAATATTAGATATATTAGCCTAAAGAAAAATAGTAATTGTAAACAATAAAAAATCTAAAGTAACTCACCAAATATTAAAATGAGCTTCTAGCCAAATTCATAGTATAACTTTTAGTTGTTTTCCATAAAAAGTTCTTTAGGGAGAAGTGCCTTTAAACGTTAAAGACTTTATTTAATTTAATAAGTACTTTAAAAGACAAATAGTACCTTTCTTAACAGAACAATTGCCATCCAAACATCAGGGCAATAAATCCTAACTCCAGTTACAACTTAGAACTTTTAAAAATGTTAGTCAAGTATTATAGTCAAATTTTAAAACCCCATAGAATACCTAACAAGCCTACTCTTTGCTAAAAGTTAAGATCAAACAATGCAAATCAAATAAAGAGTAAGACTGTCAATGTCTTAGTTCCAATATAGTAATCAGAGCCCAAATTCAAAGTCCTAATATCTAAATAAACAATTATTATTCAAAGAAAGGTCACTTAATAGTTAAATACATTACGTTCTCTGGAAGATCTAAGTCGATGAGGTTGATATAATTATTAAAGAACTCTTACATTTCAATTTTGTTTTCTAACGAGTTCTGAGTTATAAGAGCAAGTAAGTCTAGCGTGTTCAAAAATCGCCTAACAAGCTTTTTTTTGTTGCCATTCATAATGGGAATCTAGTTTTAGGGAAATTTTAGTCACCTCAAATTTTAACCGAGAGATTTTGTATTTCACTAAGAAAAAAATATGTAAACCAAAAAATGGCTTTATCTTTAAATCATAAAATATTTAATTAAATCAAAAATATAAGGATTTTCCATAGTTAAAATTTTATGACCTTGGGGTTGGATATTGGAGACAAAGACATCTGGAAGTGGCTCTTCATGCTGTTACATTTTCATAGTGCCGTGTTCACCTCATGATTTCCTTATTATAGAATCTTGTTTTCTCAATTTACTTATTTGTAGGAGATTAATGATCGTTAGGTAGCACCAGCCTATTGACCGTGGCTTATTAATTCCGTGTGTATTTCATCAATGCATGTACAGTTGTTTGAAAATTGAACTTGAAACAGAATGCACATGTTTTAATTAATTTACTTTTCAGTTATCATGTTATTCAATTTATTGAATTAGAAAAAAAAGAAAAATTAGTTATATAAAAACAATAAGGGTAATAGTTTAGTCTATGACTATGAGTCTGTATTTTTCCTTATATTGAAAATATAAAAGACAAAATAGGCAATACTTTAGTGAAGGGGGCCCCCAAGTTTTTTTTTTCTACCCAGCCTAAATACGAAAATGAAATCTGATTTTATTTATGGTTAATTGACGAATGACATGATTTTGTTAGAAAAAAAAATTTTAATTAAAAAAAATTGTTAAAACTTATAAAAATTATTTTTTTTCAATGTGACATCAAAAGATCTTTCAATATGGCAGAAACACGCACAATGATGTATTTCTTTAAAGGTTGTCAGTACTTTCATGTTAATGGGTTACTAATCCATGGTTACTAATTAAGTTCTACATCTAAAAATAGAAAAAAGTTACAAATGCATGGCACATGATCGTTTATTTACGGGGGGCTCTGCCCCCTGTTCCCCTGATCCATGAGTGGTGGTGATAAAATTTTTAATTTTATTCTTTATCTCTTTTTTTTTTTTTTTTTTTTTTTTACAAATTTTAACTTTTCTATTTTTAGTTTCAACAAAAGAAGCGCGGTAAGCTCACGTTAGGTTCAAAACTCATAGTATAGTTTTAAAATACAATAAGACGAGGAAAACTCTGCCTGCTACAATTTTATAAAGGAACAGATAACTACTAAAAATTTCTAGAAGTTAAAAAAAAATATCGTTGGTTCGATACTGAAGATAAAATATCGATATATCGATATATCGAGTTTGAAAATATAATCGATATTTTTTCGATACTATCGTAAAAAAATATTTATATCGATATATATCGAAACTTTTTCGGCATCCCTACTAGTGAGGAATGAGTATAAACACGATACTATGGTATAAATGTTTAAATGTTTTAAGAATTTGAATAAATTTGATACTGGTTTTATTAGTGCTTTATTATATGTGTTTAATAAATAAAATACCTTATGTAATTTTTTTCAGACATATTGATATAAATTGTTGATTTCCTTGTATATATTGGAATAAATTGTTGATTTCCTTTTAATGCTTATGCATATGGTAATTATTGTGCAAAATGAACCTTGACCTAGGTCACTTTAATATAGAACAAAGTATAAAGTACAAATCCAACATTGTAGCTTAGCTATATATATATATATATATATATATATATATATATATATATATATATATATATATATATATATATATATATATATATATATATATATATATATATATATATATATATATATATATATATATGATTGAACATAGTGGTTAAGTCTGGGGATAGAGAGTTGGGTTCAAGCTCAAATGGGGAAACTCTCTCTGTGAAAAAAAAAAATGGAAAATAATAAAAAAAAATATATATATACATATATAAATATATTTTTTAATTTTTATATTTAAGTACACTCCATGTAGCCTCTATATTTTGGGTGTAAGCTCCAGTTTGAGGATCCACAAAATTTTTACTGTGGTTCAAAGTAAGATGTTTAAAAAAAATGTTTTTTTACGACAATTGATGAACTAAAAAACTTAAATTGGGTGTTATACCCAGCATATGTCTACGGGGGGCTCTGCCCCCCGTACCCCCGACCCGTGAGTGATGATGATATTGTCGAATACTTTTCCTTTTCTACGATTTGGGGTATTTTCCATTTTTTTTTTTTCAGAGAGAGTTTCCCCATTTGAGCTTGTGCCGAGAGTTGGATAGAGAAAGGATGAGACTGTGTAGAAAGACGAGTCACATGAGCCCTTCTCAATGGAGGAGGTATACGACAAGAGAGTTCAGAAGAGCAGTGTCCATTGTAATAGTGATAGTATAGAGTGACGCAACAATTTGATGGGCAGAAAGAGACTGGAGAGAATTAGTGAAAGCAGGAGTTGATAAGACAAAAAGTCCTAGACTCCACCTTCTCAAGGATAGCTGTATGAGTGGAACTGCCCCAGATGTATGACTCATACTCCATACAGAGGCAAACAATACCCCTATACAGAGCAAGCAACTGGGGTGATGTGAAGAAATACTGAAGGCGTCTCAGAACACCCAACCTCTTTAAAAGAAAGATCACAAGAAAAAGAAACACCAAGAATATTAAGGAGAGATGAAGGTTTGAGTTGAGTCTTTTTGAAGAAGATATCATAGGTGTGTGGAAGACAAGCTACAGTAAGCAGCAACACAAGACAAATGGAACCAAAGTTAGAGACTGACAACAGTAGACAAGGATTTTTTAATCCTTAATAAGCCAATAGCAAAGTATTAAGTACTGTGATCTTATGTTTTAAAATTGTGCCTAGTGGTAATTTGTGAGGTCTCTGGAATAGATTTGATTTCAAGTAACTATCAGTTTGATGCCAGTTTATATAAAATGATGTAGTGAGACCACTCAAATCACCCTCTACAGAAAAATGTAACCAAGTTTATTTATTTGAATTTGAAGAGTAACAGCGTACATTATAATCTGATCTTTAACTTTATTGCTTAATATATTTATATTTTGTCAATATATAGTGAAAGTAAAGAGTTTTAATTTTGCTGTATTAAAACACGGATAAAGAGATCTGTTCTACCTGTAGTACAAAATAAGCATATAAATTACTGCCATTTTATATGATATTTAGTATCCCTATTAACACTGTTGGAAAATTTTCTATAATATATATATATATATATATATATATATATATATATATATATATATATATATATATATATATATATATATATATATATATATATATATATATATATATATATATATATATATATATATATATATATATATATATATATATATATATATATATATATATATATATATATATATATATATATATATATATATATATATATATATATTATTAATAATAAAAAAAAAAAAAAAAAAAAAAAAAAAAAAAAAAAATGTCGAGTAAATATATATATATAATTCACTCGAGACTCTGAATTCAATTCTCCACTTCTGATTTAAAGATTTTAAAATTCATATTTCGTATTGTAATCAGAGATTTTAAAATGCATATTTCGTATTATAAGGCCAACTTTTGGCCACTGTCCACATTTTCAATTTCAGTTTGCAATTACTCCACTTTACAGTACCTTCAGATCTATATAAAATAAGAAAAATTTATTTCCTATTTAATTTTCTAGAGGATTCAGAAAAAAGAAAACAAAAATCCTGATGTTTTCATAAATTGAGCAAAGGTTTTTTAACAATTTCATTTTATACCCATATTATTGGCCATTGATTTTGAGAGAAAGTAGAATTAAATTATATGTTGGAACAGATAAAACTAAAGTTTCAAGCAAAATAGATCAAAGTACAATCAAAGAGAAAAGTGTGTCATAAAGTGTATTGAAATGGGTGGGTGTGGAGCCCAAGTAAGAGGAAATTCTTACTAGAAGTGTAAAAAGTCTAGAAAGTCTTTTTCATTCTTATTAATTGCTTTTAGAAATTTTATTTTTAAAATTTCGTATATATGGTTTCGTACACTGTGTAATAAAGAGTATATTCTTATGTTCTCTAATAAGAATTTTCAGGAATAGACGCTAATTTGAATTATTTATTTTATCAGAGAATTTATTAAAAAATAATACTGATTTTATAATGGATTTCAAGCACGAAACTGAAATTAAGGATGAGATTTTAGAATTTACTGAAGATGATAGAAAGATCACCCATTGCTTAGGTCAAGTTTTAAGAAATGACGAACTTCAGGTATGAAAAATTATTATTATTGAATTATAGTCTTAAAGACAATTGACCTATTATAGAAATTATAAATTTATTTCTCTCTTAATGTTATTGTGATTTGATTGATAAAAACTATTATTGGTATGAAAGAGGTAAAAAATGATTTCTCAAAAACAAACCTGTTTAGTTTTACTTTTTTTCAAATATTGTATTTTTTTTTTTAAATTAAAGTTTTTTTATCTTAATATCTAACTTTAAAGTTATTAACTTGAATAATTGACATAATGGAGTAAACTACCACAAAAATCCCTTAGGGATATTATTTCCATATTTATTTGAAATGTATTAATGTCCTTGCTTCAGTATTAATAATCAACCACATCTTAAACTTGGATCAGTAAGTTCACCTTTGGTTTTCTTCTGTCTTTAATTTAATACCTAACCTGAAATAAACTAATTTACTGTATTTTTTATTTATTTTTATTTTTATTTATTTTTATTATTATTGGTTTTGTAAAATGTTTTGAACAGGAGAGAAATTACCTTGCAAATATCACTATCAAAAGAGAGATTGAAGTGAAAGATGAGCCTTTTGATATTGTTGAAGCGAAAGATAAATCTTTAGGTATTGAGGAAGAAGATTCTATGATTGATGAACTTCTTGAGCCGAGTTCTGCAGTAAATGAAAATCAGGTACCAGTATGTAGAAGGAGTTTATCATTGATAGGAGTATTGAAATGTTTCCTTATCAATTCCAGTTTATTTTCACCCTACTGTTTTCTTCTCCTGTCACTACCCTCAATTTTTAACCAAAGTTGGATATTTTCCATATATATCAATGATGTTATCAAATTTTGATGTGTCTGAGTTTTCTTTTTAATAGCTTAGGTTCTTTTGCCAATCTACAACTAATTCATCACCTAATTCTACTGATTTTATAAACTCTTTGACTATCTAAACTTCAAAATAAAGCATATCTTTCTTCTCTTTTCCTAGAAGTCATCATTTTGGATTATTTCAGTGTTTACTAACACCAGTGGCTTTCCTCTTGTTCTCATGATAAAGCTGGTGAGTTCTCCTACCATTTTTTGTTTCATAACCTTTCAGCAGTTGAACTCACTACTTGTATCTTGGGGAAGATTCCAACATATTTGACCTTGTGTTTAACCTCCGATCTTTCTCCTTATAGTGTTTAATCCTTTCCTCCTCTGGGTTCATTTGATCACCTTATCTCTGTATCTTGTTTTGTCTTTTCAAGTCTTCTGCTGGAATGGCACTCGCCTTCTGTAAGGAGTCGTAGAATATGAGGAGTAAAAAAGAGCTCCTGATAGAAAAGATAGAAGGTTTAGAGATAAAATTCCTATAAAGTCTTTGAATTTTTGTTAAAGAATCCCAACACAATGCAGAATTATTAAGCTTGCACTAGTAGTAATCAAGCATCAATGAATTTATAGAATTTGACTTAAAGAATAAATATTAAATATAATATTTAAATATTCTTACCTTCGAAGAAGAAAGATTTTCATTTAAAATTTTACCTGCTTAAATTCCCTTGAACACCTTTTGCAAAGGACTTTGAAAGTACCTTCCAGCAGCATGTTGAATTCAAGAAACACAAACTATATTTGATAAATTTATGATAAGAACGATGCATTTAAATATCAAAATCACTTTAAAATATATTGACATATTCTCCAGTAATACCAGTGAAAAATTTAAATACAATAAATAAATTGATATCACTAGTTAATATAAGTTAAGTAATAATTCATATGAATTAATAAAGTTTAGAAATCAGTGAAAATACAAATTGGTTCCTGTTTAAGTATCTGAAAAATACTCCTTCCAAAAACAGCAGTTATTGATGCAAAGAGGGTGGCCTTTGAGACAACAAACCTCTGATTTTTCGCGTATTTCAAATTGGGGCAGAGAAAAGATGATCATTTTCAATTCCTCAAAAAACTCACTTTCTCCATCTTTCTATTTGACACATCCTTCCATACAACACTATTAATATATAAAGCACACAACTTAAACCTTCGTCTGTCCTTAATATTCTTGGTGTATCTTTTTTTTGTGATCTTTCTTGGAAAGATCACATTTCTACTTTATAAAGAAGCTTCCCAGAGGTTGGGTGTTCTGAGGCGTCTTCAAAATTTCTTTACACAACCCAAGTTGCTTGCTCTTTATAAGGGTGTTGTTCAGTCCTGTATACTTCACATCTAGGGCTTTTCAACATTAGCTCCACAATCTCATTCTTCCCTTCAAAATGTTGCGTCACTCTTCATATACTATTACAACAGACACTGCTCTTCAGAACTCTCCAGTCGCTTACATCCTTCGTTGACAAAGGGTTGTGCAGCACGCCTTTTTTCACAGTCTCATCCTTTTTCTGTCCAACTCTCTGACCCTAGACTTAACTGCTCTGCTCAATCTTTCATGTACTCTACAGGTTAATTCTTTATCTTTGATTTATCTATTTTTTCAACTTCTTTTGATTTACATACCTTGAAACGCTGTATGGCTTCACGTTGGCCTTTAATTGATAAATTTATATTTCTCCAACTGTAGTGGAAATTAGCAGGCTTCTGGTCTTTTTTCCCCATATATATATATATATATATATATATATATATATATATATATATATATATATATATATATATATATATATATATATATATATATATATATATATATATATATATATATATATATATATATGTATATTATTTTTTTGCCTTTGTGTTTCTTAAAAAAAAAACACAAAAAATCTGTTAGTAGGTTGGCCCAATTAAGCTTGTAAATTTTATGGATTTTTTAAATTTGTAAATGAAAATATTATGACAAAAACGAATACGAATGAATAATAAAACATAAATTTAAATGCTTTTATTAATATATATTATTGAACAAGAAAATAGTTAAAGATTTCATTTTTTATTTCTAAAAAATTGCAATATTGATGTTTGCACTTGTTTCTTCTTTGGCCTCTTCTCATCATACAAAAAAAGGAAGATCATAATTTTAAGAATTTGAAAATGATAAATAACACAATTTGAAAGTAATGTGGCTAGTTGAATACTTAATAGTAAACAATGTGTGTCTAGCGCAGTTATCGTAAAATAAACTCTAAGCGGGAAGCATACTTACATTTTTCACTTATTTTTTAAAAAAAAATACTAATTTTGAATTTTATATTATTACATTAGTTAATAATCTGTACCATAGTGAAACCACACTAATCAAAACCGTTCTATGTGAGGTATACCAGTATATATAAAATGGACATGGCTTCATCCTGCAATGCTCTCAGGTGGAGTCTGAAATTTATTTGTCACTAATAGCTTAAATGCAAAGTGTGAAGGAGATTTCCTTTTCATACAACTAACAGAAAGAGTAACACAAATTTTTGGTTACTTGCTACTTGTTAATTCTTTAAACAAACCATACTATGGTTGAGGCTGCTCCATTAGTTTATAAGGAAAAAATATTTTTAGGAAATGTAATAATGTAATTTATTGATGCTTTTTGAAAATAACTAATATATTATTTTAATAATTTAAAATCTTTTGACGAGAAAATTTTTCAAACATTTTGCAATATGGTCATTGTCTGTTCTTCAAACAGTTGTTTTAATAATACATGATGCGAGTTCAACAGGTCTTAAATTCTATTAACACTTTTGTCAAATTTCTTTGACTT
>SEYY01019036.1:245000-247500 GCA_009176605.1 Armadillidium nasatum | reverse complement strand
TTAGAAATCTATCCATTTTGCATGGGTGCATTATTGTATATTTATCTAAAAATGAAAATGAAAATATCGCACTACGAAATATAAAGCAATGCAATGAGTGGCAACTTTTATATATCGTTATTGTTTACTTTGTGGCAAATGCAATATATATATATATATATATATATATATATATATATATATATATATATATATATATATATATATATATATATATATATATATATATATATATTAGGGATGGAGTGAAGTATCGGTATCGGTATCGGTATCGGCCTTTTTCAGTATCGGTATCGGCAAGTATGGCATTTTGGATAAGAGTAAAGTTTCGGTATCGGTAGTAGTATCGGCAATTTTCCGATACGGTATCGGTATCGGTATCGGTATCTGGTAATTTTTAGGTATCGGTATCGGTATCGGTAAAATTTTGGTATCGCTCCATCCCTATATATATATATATATATATATATATATATATATATATATATATATATATATATATATATATATATATATATATATATATATATATATATATATATATATATATATAGTGTGTGTGCGTGTGTGTTTTAGGAATATTGTTTAAATATACAATAGAACGCTTTTTAAATTATTGTTTTTTTCCTTGATGTTAAAATCATTGCTTTGAGTTTTATAACGATTTCAAAGCGAAATTTCAAATTTTAACAAAACATTAATTAAAACATTCGAAATGTAATTATAATCGTTTGGTAAATGCTTTTTTTTGTATTATTGGTATTTGGAAATCACCTGAAAAATATTTTTAATTATTTGCTGCTAAATATAACAGCACAGAGAGAGAGAGAGAATTTTCTCTAATCTCTTACTGCCCGTCGAACTGTTGCGTCTCTCTCTCTCTCTCTCTCTCTCTCTCTCTCTCTCTCTCTCTCTCTCTCTCTCTCTCTCTCTCTCTCTCTCTCTCTCTCTCTCTCTCTCTCTCTCTCTCTCTACTATCGCTATTACAATGGACACTGCTCTTCTGAACTCTTCCATTGCATACTTTCTCCATTGAGAAGGACTCGTACGACACGTCTTTCTACACATTCTAATCCTTTCTCTGTCCAACTCTCTGACTCCAGACTTAATCGCTATGCTCAGTCTTGAATGTACTCTACTGGTAAAGTCTGGAACACACTCATATTAACGGTTTTCCCCATTTCCTTTGATTGCACAATTGCAAGCGCCGTGTATCGGGGCTTGTCAGCATTTAACGAACGGATTTCAGTATTGCCCTAACTCTGGTGGAAATTAGTAGGCCTCTGACCTTTGCCCACCATAGTATATATATATATATATATATATATATATATATATATATATATATAATATATATATATATATATATATATATATATATATATATATTTGTATGGCGGGCAAAGACCAGAAGCCTACTAATTTCCACAAGAGTTAGAGGAATACCACAATCAGAGTATAATTAAAGACTGACATGTTCCGATACAAGGCGTTTGATGGGGATAAAGTCAAAGGAAGTTGGGAAAGTAAATAAAGGGAATGTGTTCTAGACTTTACCTGTACAGTACATGAAAAATTGAGCATATTAGTTAAATCTTGGTTAGAGAGTTGGACAGAGAAAGGATGAGACTATGAAAAAAATCGTGTCGCACGAGCCCTTCTCAGTGAAGAAGGTGTGCGACTGAAGAGTTCTGAAGTATTGTGTCAGTTGTGATAGCGATAGTATAGAGAGAGTGACGCAACAATTTGACCTGTAGAAAGAGAATGCAGGGAGTTAGTGAGAGTGAAAGAGTTGATAAGACGAAAATAACTAGATTTCACCTTTCCAAGATAATTATATGAGTGTAACACCCTCAGATGTGTGAGGCATACTCCATTCAGGGTCGAAAAACACAAATTCAAAAGTAGGAAACTTGGGTGGGGTGAAGAAACTCTGAAGGCTCCTCTGAACACCCAGCCTCTTAAAAGTTTGTTAAGAAAAAAGAAATTAATGTGCTCCTTCCAAGAAAGATCATGAAAAAAGATACACCGAGAATATTAAGGATAGATCAAAGTTTAAGTTGGGTATTATCGACAAAGATATCTGAGTTGTGTGGAAGATTGTGTTGAGAAGAGAGATGAAGGAATTGAGTTTATGAGACATTGAAAGCAACCATGTTTTCTTTGGCACAATTTGAAATACGAGAAAGATCACAGGTTTGTTGCACTAAGGCCGCCCTCCTTGCATATATTAACTTGCTGAGAGGGCGTCTCTCAAAAAGGAGTAATGAAGAATGGAGTTATCAGCAAAGGTGTGTAGAGGTAATGAAGTAATAGCGAGAAAGTCATAAATGAAAAAAAAGCAGAATAGATTAAAGGAAGATCGTTTGCAGCAGTAGCAATAGAACGACCGGAAAGGAAATCAGAGAGAAAGATAGATTCCAAAAGAAGGAAACTTAGAAATCAAAACTTTGTTGCAGGCTCAATCGAAGGCTTTTTATATGTTTGGAACGACAGCAAA
>SEYY01019036.1:235000-237500 GCA_009176605.1 Armadillidium nasatum | reverse complement strand
CTATTCCGAATGTTAATATTCTTCAGCAGCTTATAGACGATCGGTGTAAAGATGACATTCGTACTCATGCCGATTGTCTTCCACAGACTCTGTTATTCCCTCCTCAGACAGATCAAACCTTGCACTATTGCGAATGAGTCTCATTTCGAACGCTTCCTATGAGCGGGATTGGTGCTATACCCAAAACGTCGACAGGGAAATAGTCGACAGGTGAAAGGGTCGACACTTTTGAAAAAAATGTGTCGATCACTTTTCTTTTCAATTTCAACGTGTCGACGCTTGGCCACATGTGGAAAAAAATGTGTCGACTATTTGACCAACATCGTTTTTTTTTATATCAATACAATCGATATGTAAGCCAATTTTTTTAATTTTATTATAATAATAATTATGAATATATTTTTTAAATTTTTAGTAAATTATGTTAGGAGATGCATGGCACACGAACATTTGTCTAAGGGGGGCTCTGCCCCCAGTACCCCCCGACTCGTGAGTGATGATATATATATATATATATATATATATATATATATATATATATATATATATATATATATATATATATATATATATATATATATATATATATATATATATTATATATATATATATATATATATATAATATATATATATATATATATATATATATATATATATATATATATATATATATATATATATATATATATATATATATATATCGATTAATCGATATCGATTTATTGTGTCAACGATTTGGACGAGTTATAAAAAAAAGTTGTCGGCCCTTTGACCTTACCCAAAAAAGTTGTCAACATTTTGGACAAGTGAGAAAATTTTGTCAATGACGTGTCGGCCCTTTGACCTGTCGACTACTTTTCCTGTCGACGATTGCGGGTATTCTCTGTGAGATTGTGATGTGTACCACCACCACCTACCTCGTATGTTAATAAATAATGTTGTAACATTGATATTGTTTTTCTCTCTTTGTTCCTCGGGTGTGGCATGTCTTTGCCCTATGTATTTATCTATCGTGCCTTTTCCGTGTCTTTAAAAGAACTTGCTCCCCCAAACAGCTAAAATATTATTATTATTATTATTATTATTATTATTATTATTATTATTATTATTATTATTATGTAGTCTTCATGTTTCAGTCAACAAAACTGCGTCCCTAAAACAAACATTCGTTCATCTCTTTTCCAAAATTTTCAAAATCCGTTTTCAAATATTGACTCAAGAAAAGATTTCGGCTTTAAATAGCAACTTTCACAGTTTTTTTACATATATATATATATATATATATATATATATATATATATATATATATATATATATATATATATATATATATATATATATATATATATATATATATATATATATATATATATATATAGGCTTAGGTGGAAGTTGTTTCTGAGTTTCGATATTTTTTTATATATCGATATTTTTTTATGTCGATATTTTATTTTAATCGATACTTTCCTGCCTATAACTTTTTTTTATAACTCAGTTTCGTTTCATAGCTCAGTTTCCTTTCTTTCACTGTCATTGTAATATGTCTTCCAAACGTTCTTCTGTACGTTACGCCTCTTTATATTCTCTTTTTAAGGCAACTTCGGTAGTTCAGGTTATGATAAGTCATTAGGTTCCCTAAAAAAGTAGTAATAATAATTGTGTGTATGTCTAGTTTTTACGGCAACTTCGGTAGTTCAGGTTATGATAGTCTAATTAGGTTCTGCTAGAAAATAAGTAATAATAATTGTGTGTATGTCTAGTAATAGTACCTCTGGCAACTCTCTTGTTTACGATAGGCTTCTCCGATATTTTCGATTTTCGATATTTTTTTAACAATCGAAACTCAGAAACAATCTCCACCTTTACCATATATATATATATATATATATATATATATATATATATATATTATATATATATATATATATATTATATATATATATATATATATATATATATATATAATATATATATATATATATGGGTGAGATTAAGAAATTGTCTGACCTTCATACAGGAAATATTATATATGGAAACATCGATATATCAATGCAAATTTTTGACATTTGTATTATTATTATTATTATTTTATTTTAAAATTTATGTCTGTTAATATTATTATTATTACTACTACTCTTATTATTATTTAGTTTTCTAGCGTACTTAGTTAGACTTATCATAACCTGAACGATCGAAGTTGCCGTGTGATACAGGCCTACTGCCGCATTACACCATATATATATATATATATATATATATATATATATATATATATATATATATATATATATATATATATATATATATATATATATATATATATATATATTATACTTATCTTTTAACATTCTTAAAACGAAAAAACAAAATTACTACACAAGGAAATTATTTCTAAAACTATCGAAATTTTAAATATCGATTAAAATTGAAATTTCAGAATATCGATATAAAAAATATCGATAAACAAGATCAGAAACTTCTTAACCTAATATATATAT
>SEYY01019036.1:222500-225000 GCA_009176605.1 Armadillidium nasatum | reverse complement strand
TAAGTCTTATCACTTTGCTAGCGTAAATTGATGTTTCAGGGTACTTATCACGTGTGAAAATTCCCATCTGTCTAATTATGATAATTTTACATAAAAAAATCTATAAAATATAAAGCTTTTCATCTTTATTATATTAATTTCAAGTGTCTATTAGTAAACTTTCCAAAATGAAGGCCTTTACCTCTTGTTTATTTTTAACTTTATTGAGTAAGTTTTTTATTATTATAATTATTATTATCTTAATAATTAAGTTAATATTGTTAACTATATTTATAGTTTTCAAGCTGTTTTTCTGGAAGAAATTAAATAAATTTATCTACAATAAAACAATTTTATTATTAATAAAATAAAATTTTTATTAATAATAAAATTATTAACAATAATAATAATAAAAAAATATTATTCTTATTATTCTTATTATTATTATTTTATTATTATTATTATTATTATAATTATTACTATTAATATTATTATTATAATTGCTATTATTGTTATTAGTATTAATATTATTATTATAAATATTATTATTATTATTTATATTTTTATTATTGTAATTGCTCTTATTATTATTAATACTATTATTATTATTATTAATATTATTACAATTATTATTATTAATATTATTATTATTAGTTTTCTTTTTTTATTATTATGGTTAATATTATTATTATTTAACCAGGCTTGGCACTTTGCAAATCCCAGATCTACGACCCTCCTCTTAAAATCTATGGTCAAACCATTACACAAACTCTTTACATAGACAATGCTTATCATGATTCAGGAGTTTGGGGTCCTATCTCTCTCTGCCCTAATAACAGTTTTGTGGACGCCTTTGAGCTCAAGGTATGTATGAATGTTTATTTGTGCATGTGCAAATTACTATTATTATTAAGTATTATAGGTGTAGTAGTAATAGTAATAGTTCCAATAGCAGTATAATTTTATTATTATCATTATTATTATTATTATTGTTAATAAATTATCATTATAATTATAATTATTATAAGTAGTAATATTAGTTGTTTTAGTAGTAATAATGGTTCCAGTTACAGTAAAATCATAATAATAATAATAATAATAATAATAATAATAATAATAATAATAATAATAATAATAATAATAATAATAATAATAATAATAATAATAATAATAATAATAATAATAATAATAATAATAATAATAAATAATACTAGTAATAATAATAATTATTATTTTATTGTTTGTTTTAGTAGTACCATGAGCAGTTTTATTATTATTAATTAATTGTTATTATTATTATTATTAATTAGGGATTATTTATTAAGACAAGGGACTGACTGAGTGATAAGTTTTTGATTAAATTTTATTCCTTTATTTTATATAATATAATTATTAATTCTTATTAGATAATTATAATTATTTTTCACTTGTAGCTTGAATCTTCTAAAGTTTACATCTCATTTAATTTCATTTCATTTCTAAAATTCTATCGGTCTAAAAAGGTATATTTAGGTTTCGAATACACTTGCTGCTTTCAATTTGAAGTTTGTATGCTTATATTGGTTACACCTAACTATATATAATATATATATATATATATATATATATATATATATATATATATATATATATATATATATATATATATATATATATATATATATATATATATATATATATATAGAGAGAGAGAGAGAGGGGGGGGGAGGGGAGATAGAGTGTGGATGTGGGTGTGTGTGAGCGAATTGTGACGGGCACCACCCCACGAAAGTGGGAAAGGTGAATGGTAAAATATATATATATATATATATATATATATATATATATATATATATATATATATATATATATATATATATATATATATATATATATATATATATATATATATATATATATATATATATATATATATATATATATATATATATATATATATATATATATACCAGTATCAAGAACCGGGTAATGTTGACGAAACTGCTATTAATGCTATAAGATTGTACTGTATTTTGAACGGCCACGATACAGGATACGTCGAATCCAGCACCGGAACCCACGGAGAATATTTTGGTTAGTATTAATAACTAGTCTTTATTATTTACTATTTGAATTTCGTCTAAATGTTAGACAAAGTGCAGAAGAAATCGCTTAGATTTTAGACAAAATTTTAACTGCATCGTCTAACTATAATTTGGCTTAAAATTCTGAATCATAAAATATCAAATTAACTTACTTCGATTTCGATACTTTATCTAACATATCGAATTCATTTCTTCTGATATCTTATTTTTAATATGCTAATGGTGAGATATATAATAATCAATTTAATTGTCAAGTGAAATAACTGATAAGCAAAAAACATAATGTTATTTTAATGACTGGTAACAGAGATTACCTGTGAAAGATAACAATGATAAAAGATAAAATTTCTATATATATGCATATATATATATATATATATATATATATATATATATATATATATATATATATATATATATATATATATATATATATA
>SEYY01019036.1:215000-217500 GCA_009176605.1 Armadillidium nasatum | reverse complement strand
TTATCAATCCTCTGGCAAATTTTCCCTCATCCGTAAAGCAGATACATGAATGAACCTGGGTCATTGCACTATCGGAAAAACCATCGACATAACTAAAAGCATAATGGATTACAAGGGTCTGAACTTGCTGCATATGAAAAGAGTAGAGTTGTTGGTAGAGGGTTTTCCATAGTTGCATAATTACTGAAATATTCCCCGCGACTAGAACAATGTTATTTTCATTTCAGGCAATTTTTTCTGTGACCAGACTAAAATTACAAGCATTTGAAGTTTCGTGAGGATTCCTGATGAGGCACTAATTTATACAACCAAATATACTTATACGAGCTTTCAAATTTTATGAAAATATGTCGAATGCATTATACTGCTACAAGATGCATTTTGCTCGTCAGAATTGTTCTTTTCCTGCAAGAAGAAAAGTTCATATCTACAAAAATAAGACAATATTGTAGATTAATAACTTAAAAGAGAATTACCGCAATTTTTTGTCTTTTCCATACTATCTAAATAGCACAAAACCTAAGTGAGAATGATAAGTCCTCAAAACAGATCAGCATCATACATACAAGTCTTTTAATCTTTTTTAACAAAGGTCTTCTCAGTCAGAAATATGAAAGGTTTTAAAGCTTCATTGCATGATGTTCGGAAAGACCAGTCCAAATCATAAAATTTGGCCTATAAAAACTTTGACTGACCTTGCTTTTTTCGTCAAATAAGAGTATCAAAATAGCATAAGAAAAGCAGAGTAAACTGCTGTCAAAAATCTCATGTGAAGGATAAGTTGGTCAATATTTATCTTGACACAGATAAATAAACTAGGCAACTTGAAACATTATAACACACTGATAATATAGGAGTCTTAAGATTTTGAAAGGAACCAGAACCGGAGCTTAAAAAATTAAGGGTAGAGCCACCTTGTCAATTTTTAAATTAAAGAATTCAGGATGCATAAGACTTAAAAGTCTGGCTATATATGGCTGCCTTATATCATCAAGGCTATAAACAGCAAGAATCGAATCCTTCTGCCTGTGCCTCAGATGGTAGAAGTGAAATCTAGTAGTAGAGTAGTAGATGGCAATTGGTTCTCAGTTGCTGAAAATACAGAAATAAATTTTTCTTTGAATATAAAGTTTAAAACCTGAACCTGCTGCATTACATTATTGAGGGAGTTTAGGGTGTGGGGGGGGTGGAAGGATTTCTCCCAATTTCTCTGACGGAGCAGCACAATTTTTCTTTTTAGTGTTGAAAATTACACCAAATTTTTTTTTCCAATCGTTAGTTGTAAATGCTGAACCATACTTAAAATTTATTACTCCAAGGGTGTAGATTGCTAAATTATCCAAAGTAAAGGGAGAAACGGAGAGGGGATATGTTAAGAGACGTCTTCAGCGAACCTTAGACAGAAGAATATCACTGTGATATCCCCTTAAAAAAAATTGTAAATAAAACGGAATCCTCGCAATAATAATAATAATAATAATAATAATAATAATAATAATAATAATTCTATAATAATAATAATAATGTGAAAATATTCATAATTAAAAATCAAAAAAAAAATTGGATAACAGGATAATAAAAATCTTCCAAATTTAAAACCATATTTTCTCTCAATCAACTACCATTAATACTGTAAGAAAACATTTTACAGGGTTAGAAGTTTTAATATTATGTTACAGTGAGTAAAATAGCGGGTGGGGTATGTTTTGATAGCTGTAAGACTTGCAGTTTTTCCATTACTAATATACCTACAATAAAAAAAGGGCATTTCTCAGATATAACCTACAATGACAATGTACGAAGGTGTCTCTGTTACTAATGACTATTACCCAAAGAAGATAATAGAAGCCAAAAACTGCTCTCATTAGCATGCATTTTAATGCAATATTTTGTGTTTTGGATATATTTACAAGAGTAGTCTACAAGAAGCCTTAATATTTATTAGGTTAAAAAGACTTTTACAATAAAATAAAATAATTAAAAAAAAAAAAGCCCGCTTGATGATAGCCTATCAAACAATTTAAAATTTAAATCTAATATCAATTTAAAAATTAAAATCCTAATATCAACAGAAATATAAAAAAAATTTAACTTAAAAAAAGTTCTTAAGAAAAAGTCTATGATAACAATAAATTATTTTAGAAAGTTTTCACTATTTACAGGAAAGAGCACAAACATTTCTTACAATGCCGAATCTTACCATAATGCCAACAACTTTAATGTCCCTTTAAACAGTTCAACACTTTTTAACTTATAATGCTCTATATACCTTATGGAAGAATGATACCAACAAATGCAGCGTGTGTCAAAAAACAAATGACTTATACAAGTTTGGCTTTTTATTATAAAGCACTACAATAAACAAGTTAACTATCAAAAATTCAGTTTTTCAATAAAATAAAAAGAGGTCAATAGAGGTCACCAGGGTAGTGCATGTTGCAAAAAACAAAAGGTAAGAATGGCTCACTTTATTAGTCTAATAAGCAAATTAAAATTATTA
>SEYY01019036.1:210000-212500 GCA_009176605.1 Armadillidium nasatum | reverse complement strand
ATATAAGATGAAGTGACAAGTAGAATGTTATCAGTGAACAAAAGATTGAAAGCAGAGGATAGAGCAAAACCCTGAGAAACATCACTAGATAGATTTAAAGGAATGAAGATAGGATGACAATCTACAACAGTTGCTACAAAGTGGTTATAAATTGGAAAGAGGATAAATAACGAAAGAGGAAGCACAGAAATTAAACTTTAACTACTTTCTATCGAAAGTTTTAAATACGTCTAGCACCACAGCAAAATAATCTCAGAAATACCGGAGGTGAGGATTGACGAGAAAATCAAGGATAAGAGGTAAAAAATTAGGAAGACTAAGGTAGCAACATAAGAACATACAATACTGTTGCACACATATGCACAACAGCCACCTTTTGATATATATATATATATATATATATATATATATATATATATATATATATATATATATATATATATATATATATATATATATATATATATATATATATATATATATATATATATATATATATATATATATATATATATATATATATATATATATATATATATATATATATATATATATATATATATATATATATATATATATATATATATATTAATCTTACAAAAGTTTGTTAGGAAAGTTTTTTTATGTGGACGACATTAGAACAGTTGCAAAACTCTTGTAAAACTTATAATAAGATGTCCTTCATTTGGGAGAGAGTGTCATGTGATTGTAAAAACTTGAAATATGTTTACTTCTTAAAGTTTTAATTATTTTTCTTAAATCTTGGAACGTCAAAAGCAAATAATGCGACATTAAATTTTAATTAAAATTTCTCAATTTGACATGAAATATTTCTAAGGAATATTGCTTTTAAATCGTAAGGTGGAAATACAATATATAAAGGAGAATATTCATAGGAAGCTTAAACTAATGTTCAAGAATAAAAAAAAAGGGGGAAAAATAATAAACAATGAAACACATAGTAAACAATATTGTGACAAAATAATTTAACCTCTACAGAGCAACAAAATTATTTCAGATGGTAAAAATCGAAAAAAATTATGTATCAGTAGTACATAATATAAACATGTTGAGTACAAAAAATTAATGACTGGTTACTTGTAATAAATAACTAATAATTGTAATAAATAATCTCAAGTCTTTAGACGCTCAAAGCTAATATTTGGAAAGTGATTTGTCCAAGAGTAGTTTAAGCAATATGCTCTTCTATAAAAATTAAACAAGAGGAAAAAAAGAAAAGGAAAGATAGTAAAAGTAAAAGCAGCTGCCATTGAACAGGAAACACTGTCAAGGAAGGTGTGTCAAAACATCTCCATAAAGATTACCACTAATACCATATCGTTTGCAGATAGTGTAAAAATTAGTGCTTGGAAGGTCTTAAAGAGTTTGTTGCGACAAAAAAATTTCAACAGTCAAGGGCGATTACGTTATTAAACTCGACTACAAACTAAAAATGAAAAGAGAATAATTAAGAGATTTGACCATAAGGTGAATGATGACATCGATTGTGAGAGAAAAAGAAAAACATTAGCCGGCTGGCTATCAGTTCAACCGACCGACATACAGTAGAAAGCTTTTCATAAGAGTTAAAGCCAGAGATTATATATATATATATATATATATATATATATATATATATATATATATATATATATATATATATATATATATATATATATATATATATATATATATATATATATATATATATATATATATATATATATATATATATAAAACACTAAATAACAAGAAAAAAAAACTAACTTCATATATTATTACTCCCAATAATTCCTGAAGGAAATTGGATGATTTTAGGAACATACCTTAAATTTATTCATTCTTAATAATTTTTTGAGGCAAAAGACAAGTTACTGAATTACTGTATTATATATATAAAAAAGAAGAAAAAAAAAAAAGTCAAACACCGAGGATACAATCTACATCAAGTTTAATAAAAATATAATATCATAGTTCATACACTTTTTTTGTAAATGAAAAAAAGTAACTGAAGAATTGAAAGAAATAAAAAAATCCATTAAAGTATCAAACTTCTCCTCTTTCTTCAAGCCATCACTAAAAAAGAGAAACTATAATTATACACGCCACAAAAGGATCTGGATGTACAGCAAAATTCAGCAAGGGTCATTTGAATATACAAAGTGTGAAGCTGTCCCCAAAAAACTAATGGTGATAAATGTCTAAAATGATTTATGCGTAATTATCTAACAACTGAAATGTAGGCGTATTATATATATATATATATATATATATATATATATATATATATATATATATATATATATATATATATATATATATATATATATATATATATATATATATATATATATATAATATATATATATATATATATATATATATATATATATATATAAATGATACTTAAATGTTCAATCCAACGCATATACAATCTCTAAATTGGAAGCCATTACTACAACAGTATTTCAATTTCAGATAATCTCAACATGCAAAGCTG
>SEYY01019036.1:177500-202500 GCA_009176605.1 Armadillidium nasatum | reverse complement strand
ATATACTAAATAGATAAAAAAATGAATTTCTTGATTAACGGCTACATAGCAACGTCATATAATGAAGGATCAACACATTAACTTTTGCATATGTTTCAAAAAAAAATGTCACCTCCAATTTAAAAAAAAAAACAATAGCGTTCTAATAAAGTTGTCCCACATTTATGATAATATATTTAATTATTTAATCAAACAAACAGCAATATTTAAAGGCATAAAAATTAAACATTTTTATTTAATGTCTTTTCAACATTCATTTTCTAAAAGTCAACAAAAGCTATAATAATAATAATAATAATAATAATAAAAAAAAAAAAAAAGCATGTTCCAAAAAAGAAATTGAGAAAAATACAAACCAGAGGAGCTGGATTTGTCTTTTGACCCAAGACTTGGACTTCCAGATGAGCTATCTACACCTTCAGCCCACGGATCATCAGGAAAGAGAGAGGCGATTAGACTAAGAGGATGGCGACCATCTTTTGTTAATTCATCTAAACCATTTTCCTATATATATATATATATATATATATATATATATATATATATATATATATATATATATATATATATATATATATATATATATATATATATATATATATATATATATATATATGGTTCAGCAGCCAGTCTGAACTTTTTGTGAAGGCCAGATATTCAGTAGAAATCAGGGTCATATCCTGTTACATCACTAATGATATATTAAATCTTTCAATAAACTATCTCAAATACCAACCTACCCATTAGATACAAAAAATAAATTAAATATGAATATAAATTTAAATATTTAAACCTCCATTTATAAACATTTCTTCTACAGCTCCTGAAAACGTTTTTCTAGCTAAGCCTACATCACAGCAAACTCACCAGACTTAGAAGACTCAGTGAAGAAGAAGAAGAAAAAAAAAAGTAAGGGGGCTTAAAAAGATTTTCTTTGGTGTATGAAATGATGCTAAAGTCAATGCGTATTTCAAAAGAATTTGCAGGAAATTATTTTCCTACTTTAATTTTATTTTAATCAACACAATAATTCACTTTTTTTTTTTTTTTTACACATCACAACCGCTCACGGGCAAAGCCCTATTCAAGGAGGGGATGCTAGAACAATAGAAGAGATAAAACAACCCACAAGCCCCACCTAACGCAAATTTCGCAGGTGAGCACAGACGTGGCCCTTAAAAGAATGGAGATTAAATTCAGCAGGAAACACAGAAGATGGGAGAGAATTCCACTTAAGATACATTTTATCTTTTCCCATTTAAGAACTGAAAGACTTTAATCCAATTTAAAACACTAGTATTTTATTCTCTCATGAGTAATGATAATAATGCTACACACACAACACCTGAAACTATTGATCAAAGAAAAAAATTGAGAAAAATGAAAAACAAAAACTCTCCAACAGACCTATTCTATTCAATTCTACCCCATACAAATTATACTAACTGTTAATTAAATAATAAGATATATTTAACAAAAATATTTTTAATAAACACAATGTAAATGTTTGTTTTTTTACCAATTTAATATTTTTAACAAAATGTTTGTTAAAAAAATGTGTGCTTTTTATTAAATTAATAAGACACTAAAATATCATTCCCCCAACTCAACACCAAAAAAAAATATATATATTTTTAACAATCATTGATCCTTCAATAAGTGAAGACAGCAATATTTCAAAACCCATTTCTAAATTCAAAATTATAATAGGAAAAAAGTTTTCACTAAACTATGAGTGAAATAATATGTAACGAGTAATCAAAGACCTTTAAAAACAGCCATTAAATATTTTTATAAAAATTAAAAGTTAATAAAACAATTCCTAAACCCAACTCACAAAAACTCATTGATTAAATTAATTGCTTAAAGTGAGAAGAAATAATAATAATAATAATAATAAAAGAATTGAGGTGTAAAGTATATGAAGAAATTAAAATTAAAATCTTAACTAACGTTTAATTCAAAGCCAAAATTATAAATTATATCTTGACTAATATTATTATTATTATATATATATATATATATATATATATATATATATATATATATATATATATATATATATATATATATATATATATATATATATATATATATATATATATATATATATATATATATATATATATATATATATATATATATATATATATATATATATATATATATATATATATATATATATATATATATATATATATATTATATATTATTTAATTTTAATTTTTAATGGGGTACTAACTTAAGTATTTATAAAGATTTTTTTTTTTTTTCTTATACTTACACCCTCCTTATTTTTTCCTTTTGGAAGAATATTTCTAAATATGGGAAATTTTGCCATTGAGGAAAGTGCAGAATTATTATTGATGTTGTTGTTGCCACTATTCGTACTGCTTGATATTGATGGTGAAACTGACGTTGCTGAGTTTAAACCAGAATTCGCAACAGTAGTTGTGCTGGAAGAACTACCTGGGTTTGCAGAGCTTCTAACCGTACTATTCGAGTTGCCAAGCATTATTTTAAAAGAGTTATCAAGGCCATCAGTAGGAATAGATACCATAGGGCTAGGCGAATTGCTATGACTGCTACTGTGATTACTATTGTGACTATTAGGATTCTGTACCGGAGCCTCTTTTAGACTGATACTGCAGTTTGTGTTCCCTGAAACTAAATTATTTAGAATGTTACTAGTGGCCAAATTACGAAGCGCTTCACTCATCTGAGGAATGTGCCAAGATGGAGTAGGACTCGTGCTCTCTTTTTTAATGGATGAGGTAGAACCCTCCTTTTTTGGATGAGTACTATGAGGAGAGGGTTGTTGAGAACGTGAATCACCGCTGTTTTTCTGGTTAAGAGGTGGCTGAGAAAGGGTGGATCGTAAGATCCCAGGTATTGATGATGATTGATGATTGTGTTTCTGCTGCTGCTGTTGTTGCTGTTGTAAATGATGCTGCTGCTGTTGTTGCTGTTGCTGCTGTTGAGGAAGTGGTGTTATACTTATAGCTGAAGGGTTTGCAAGGCCAGCAGTCATTCCCATTAGTGAGAGAGGATTGTTCACCATAGGATTTGAATTTCCCATTCCTGCAGCTGCCATTGCCATTGCAGCTGTAGGATTGAGCTGCTGATTGAAATTCATTCCTCTCCTATTAGCTTGCTGCTCCAGCAGCCTTTGCTGCTGCATTTGTTGCTGTTGCTGAGACGAAGGATGCTGCATTCTTGCCAAATGAGAAAAGGAATTAAGTTTATATGATCCTCCAGATCCAAGTAGACCACGTAAGTGACTGCAAATAATGAAAAGCATTTATTTGAAAGAAATCTATAAAATTACTCTATATTAAATATTATAAAAGATATTTACATTACATCAAAAATCTTAACCAAAACAATCTTAATTGGTATTAATTGAGCGGGAAGGTAAAAGAAAGCAAAACTTTACGTTTAATAAATATAATGTACCTTGAATCACTTAGTGGATGAGTTGATGATGAAACGGACGCCACATCGTTAGTTCTACCCTGAGGAATAGGAGGCATTCTGGGAAATCCTCCCATATTCTGCATGGCACCAGGAGCAACTGGAACCCCTCCAGGATTCACTGGAACTCCGTGGTTAACGGGAACAGACCCAGGCTTAGGCTGTATGCGAACTAAACCAGGAGGGTTAGCTGCCCCTCCTGGTCCAGGCCCAAAATTATGGAATTTATGATGAAGACTCGAATTTTGCTGTAAGGAATACAGAAAAATTTATACATCTGGAAAGTGCAAACATTCTACAAAACAAAAAACCAATCCAATATATATGAAACAAAACTTTTTTCTTTTAAATTTTCAAAGTTTAAAAACATTTTAAGATTTTACCTGCAACATCTGTTGTGCTTGTTGTTGATGTTGAATATGAGAGTGCATAGGTGTCAGAGCTGGAGGTTGAGGTGTTTGATGTTGTTGCTGCATTTGCTGCTGATGCTGATGTTGCTGATGTTGAGATATTTGTTGAGATGACTGCTGAGAATGATGATGGTGCGGATGTTGCTGTTGTTGATGATGATGTTGCTGCTGATTATGATGATGGTGGTGATGATGCTGCTGCTGTTGCTGTTGCTGTTGCTGCTGTTGTTGTTGCTGTTGTTGTTGCTGCTGCTGTTGCTGCTGATGTTGATGAGCATTTTGTTGCATATTTTGTTGACTATTATGCTGATGCTGCTGCTGTTGCTGCTGCTGCTGATGTTGTTGCTGTTGTTGAGAACAGCTAGCTGATGTATTTTGGACTACATTCGGCTGGTTTTGAGATGACTGTTGGACAGAAGTATTAGAGTGAGGCTGAGGAGAGGGAGAAGGCTGTACAGGTGAGGGTTGAGTAGATCTAATTTTTGAAGAAGGATTTGCACTTGCAGTACTTTCATTGTTCATGTGTGGATATATCCTGTTGTCAACTAAAAGGTAACCAACCTCTTTTAAAGCTGAAACAGAAATAAAATTATTTTTAATATTTATTAAAAATATGAACTTTAGTGATAAAAGCATTTACCAAAAAATCTAAGAATAAAATATATATATATATATATATATATATATATATATATATATATATATATATATATATATATATATATATATATATATATATATATATATATATATATATATAATATATATAATATATATAAATATAAATATATATATATATATATATATATATATATATATATATATATATATATATATATATATATATATATATATATATATATATATATATATATATATATATATATATATATATATATATATATATATATATATATATATATATATATATTTAGGGATGGAGTGAAGTATCGGTATCGGTATCGGCAAGTATCGGCATATTTTCCGATACCGGTATCGGTATCGGTATCGGCCTTTTCAGTATCGGTATCGGCAAAAAATTTGTATAGGAGTAAAGTATCGGTATCGGTAGTGGTATCGGCAAGTATCGGCATATTTTCAGGTATCGGGTATCGGCTTCGGGGAATTTTTAGGTATCGGTATCGGTAAAAATTTTGGTATCGCTCCATCCCTATATATATATATATATATATATATATATATATATATATATATATATATATATATATATATATATATATATATATATATATATATATATATATATATATATATATATATATATATATATATATATCATGTCATCACCTGTAATTACACATGATCAGGTCCATGGATCCTGAAAACTATAAATGTGATTCATAACACCTTTTCAATGACTTTGATGTAGATAGCACTATTCTTTATTATTTTCATAGTGGAGTAACATTTTTATAAACCATGAGTATTACTCAAACTTTTAATCATTACCATTTTTTTTTTCTTTTAAACATCACCACCGCTCACGGGCAAAGCCCTATTCAAGGAGGAGGTTTAGAGCTTCAAAAGAATATTTGCAAGATGATTAATCATTGCCGGTTAGCTTGTTTTGTTTTAAAATTCGGGATTGATCTTGCCAACAATATCAAACCTTCCTCTATGTCTAATGTGCACTGTATTATTTACAGATTACTATTCCCATCCTGTGGGTGTATTATTAGCTATATTTTTCAACTTTGGTTAGTGAAATTTTTCTTATAGTTTTCGTAGAATATATTAGGTAGCTAAAGAGTGATTGCAATGGATGGTAATAAATCAAGACAGTTAAATTTATTTGCTTCAAACTTTTGAGATAAAAAGCCTTTTTATCATGTTACGAATAGCGAATTATTGAGTTGAAGAGGAGAATTTTATTTAAAGATAAATCATAATAAAAGATATAAACAATTACAAATCCAAATGCAGATCTTCAAAAATTCGAAGATTTTTCGTGTATGTAAGTGAGGATATCCATAACAGCATTAATTCAAACAATAATCTAACCAGATTGTCTTTGTTTATAATCATATTAAAGAAATTGCAAGTAAATATGGATAAAATAACTAATAAAATTTAAATAAGCTGATGAGCATAGTTTTAAAGTCTTTTCATTTTGTTAGAAGAAAATTCCAATCACTTTATAACTGAGTTACTATATAATTAAGCCTATTTTTAAATACAACGACTTAGTGCTTATTTACAGAATAGATAATGAGCCTACAAATTCTGTTGGACTATTATATGAATAACTTTAATAAGAACATCCAAGTATAATAAATAAACTAGTTAATATATTTATACATTAATTATTCAAAATATTAGTAAGTTTCATTAAATTATAAAATCATGTCAATGAACCACTTAAATCATTTTAGGTTTTTTTTACTCTAATAAAAAAGGAGATCAATACCGATTCCGTCTCTTTTTCTACTCTCAAGTAACAACGCACATCATTTTTACTGGCTCATAAATGCAAAGTAGAAAGCTGAAACTTTAAATCTTTTGATATAAATTCAAATTTCTCATTGAACTCCCTAAGACATTTGAAATATAAACAGTAAATCTGCTGCTTAAACCAGCCTCCGTTATTGCAAAGCAATTAAATGGCTAAAAGTTTGAAACCTTCATAAAAATAATATTAGTTACAATATTAAGAAGCTTTAAGTATATAATAATAATAATAATAATAATAATAATAATAATAATAATAAAATAATAATAATAATAATAATAATAATAATAATTCCTATTTATAATATTAAAAAGCTGCATGTATCTAATAATTAAATAAGCCTTTTACAATAAGAAATGCATAAAGTATATTTACCTTTACCAATGTTTTTAGATTCACTTGATATCCTAAGAGTGATATCATCTCCAGAATTAAGCTTCGCTTTGAATCGATCAAACAAACTTTTGTCTGGGGAATCTTTGTCAACTTTTAAAACTTGGTCCATTAGCAACCTGTTTAAAACAAACAACTAGTAGTAGTATTTACTTCAACCGAGTAATAAAAATATAAAATTACAATATCATATACAAAAAAAAAAAAGTTTTTGCTCATACTTTTTTGTGTATAATAATGCCATATCAGAAGATGAACTCAAAACCGCATCTATAATAGTTATGCAGTGATCAGCTTGACTTCCTAAGTGCATTAAAACTTCATTCTTCTTGTCTAATTGTTCTTGCTTTGTGCTGCAAACCTCTTTCAAATAATCCATTAAAGTGGCACCTCTTTGTCTAATAATATCAGTAAACCTATAACAAGAAATATAGATTAGTGCTTAATATTCATTCTGAAATTTAAGATTATTATCTCTGAAAATATTATACTGTTGGATAACATAGCTACTTACGTTTCTACTAATCGATTAATATCAATCTGCACAGATTCCTGTTTCTTAATAATTTGGCTCCTCCTCTCACTAACCAATTGCTTTGCATTTTCTATATAACTTCTTTTCTTACGAATGTCAAGCATGTAATGGTGGAGTTTCTCTTTTGTCATGGTTGCCATTTCCTCAGCGAATTTATATTTATGTTCTCTGTGTTCTATAAGCTGGCAATCACGGCAAGTAAGCTGATCACATGTTACACAATACAAATTTAGTCTTTCCTGGAAAAAAAAAATATAATACACTAATTATTTACGAATAACACTTATTGTTTCCACGTAATTAAAATTTAGAGAAATATTATGCATTAAAAATTTTTAGATCTGTAACAGTTCAACAAGCCTATGAATTACACTTAACAGTAAATCAGCCAAGAATCTGAGAAGGTTCCTCAATTAATTCCTGTAACTTTTTCGATTCATAATAAGAGAAATTGATAATTAAAATAAAAATATTTTAATTTCCAATCAACAACTCCAAGATTCAAAATCTGAGAAATTGAGTATTTCACATATCTTAGTTATTTTATATTTTAGAAGCTTTTAAATATTTAGAACTATTTATTTGCTTCCCAATAATAACAATAATAATAATTGTTACATTAAGATGTTGTGGTGCTGAGTTCAATAGAAAGAGATAAATGTCAATTACTTTATAATTTACATATTCACAAAACTGGTCTCAAATTACAATTTCAAATTTCATAAAGCCTAAAAGCTTCTCTTTTCCTTGTCTTTGGACGTTTCTCTTCCATAAAACTTTGAAAACTTGATAAAAATAAACTTTTTAACAAACAAATCACAGTACAACTTCGTAAATAATACAACTTTTAATATAACTCACCTTTGAATGAACTGTACAAAAGAAAAATCTACTTGAATGAGATTTTGGAGCTCCTGAGTCACTTCCAATTTCGGATTTTGATTTAATTGTATGATCTTTTGTAACTTTGACACGTTTATGAGCCTAAATGAAAATAAAATATCTTAATGTATAAAATGTAACATTTTATGAATGTATATATATATATATATATATATATATATATATATATATATATATATATATATATATATATATATATATATATATATATATATATATATATATATATATATATATATATATATATATATATATATATATATATATATATATATATATATATATATATATATATACTCTTAAATTTTTGAAACATTTTAAAATTAAAGTAACCATTTTAAATGAAACCTCTTTTTCTTCAGTTTGACTTTTTTCAAGCGAGAAGCAATATGGGAAGGGTGTAGCTACATCAAAATGATGAAAAGTAACTTCACCATTGAGAATATAAGACATTCTGATATAAAACATTCCACTGCACTCCAGTACGCAATTTTTCATCACTTTCACACGCATTATCATACCTTCTTATACAGGGGTCTTTTGCACACACAAAAAAAAAGGACTGAAAAGATTAGTCTCAGAAAACACAAGAGGGGTGGTTTTTAATAATATCCACTCATCCACCAGTATCCCGATCATTAACTGGTAGTTAACACTCTCTGATGATGGGGGTTGGTGCCACCAACCTGTCATGGTGTAAGGTCTTTCTTTCTTCAGTAATATTTTTCACATTAGCAGTTTCTATTCTACTTCAGTCTTTATTGAACATTAACTCTCATCTTCTAAACCTCATATTTTGTTCTTAACTGGAACTCAGGAGTCTGAGTGTTCTAATAGCAAACTCCACTTTGTTCCCTCTTGCTGTCACAACCCAAAATTTTCAGCAAAGACGTATGCTACACATAGGTTCACAATGATGCTAACTATTTGTTCTTTTATTTCTAATTTAGTCTTCTGAATTTTCTACATTATGGCTTAGGCTCTCTTGCCAATCTACAACTAAATTCACCTGTTCGTCTATTTATCAACTAAATAACATCACATAAAATAATATCTTTCTGTTGACTATCCTAAATTCGTTGACAATTTAAGCTCCAAAATAGAGCACATTATCTTTTTTCCTTTCTCCTTTCTCTGAAAACATCATTTTTGGTAATTTCAATATTCAACACTGACAATGGCTTCCCTTTAGTTCTTATGATAGAGTTGCTGAACTTGCTCACCACTTTTCTATTCAGATCAACCTCGAGCAGTTGGCGCAATGCTCTACCCATATTCTTGACAATCTTGATAATGAACTTAACATACTCTCATCTTTTTGTAACCTCCAATTCTTCTTCTTACCATGTTAAAACTCGTTTTCCTCCTCAGGGTTCATCTTTTCACCTTCTTAACTTTGAATCCTGTTCTTTCTCTTCAAATCTTCTGCAAAACTGACCCACACCTTCAGAGAGAAGACATTTTTAATAATTTGGTGCTACCTGTTCAGACTTGCAGTCATACTTCTTTGATTTCCAATGAAATGATTACTGTTTGTATAGTTTGTACAAACTTTTCTCCATAGAAAATGCACAATCTATTCTCTGAGACATTAAAAACTTTTCCCCATAGAAAATGCAAACAATTTTTCTGATTCCTCTACCTCATACTCTTTTTCCTCTTTCTTTCCTTTTGTATCTTCTAACAACAGTATTCTTGTTTTACCTTCAGCTAAAACTAAATACTTTCCTCAAGCTAATTAAAATCTACACAATTTCAGGGCTATTCCTTCTACTTCACCTCCCTCCAATTCATTTATACCAAAAGTAATTCTCTTCTAAAGATGCTATTTCTGATCTGTCTGAGCTTAAGACAGAATCTATCCCATGGTTCTCTAAATTTGAACCTGCTTTGGTTAACTGTTTTGTCACTACATATTAACTTCAACCTTTCATTAGATCTGCTAGAAGCCAGCATTCATTCAGCCTGTACCAAAGAAGAGGGGATTCCTCTCAACTCCATCTATAAATGCAATCACTTTAACCTGTTATTTCCAAAGTTTTTGAATCTACCATTAATCTTAACCTTGTTACCTTATCTGAGATTTCCAGAATGGTTTCCATGAGGAATATTCTACTGGAGAACTTTTTTCTCTTCTCTTTCTTGGCACTCTGCTCTGTAATTCCGGCGAATCTTTGTTGAGGTTTGACATATTGAAGGATTTTGATACTTTGATACACTCACATAACAAATTTCTACACTTCCTTCTTTCAATTATCTTTCTCTCAGACTTCCTTTCCAGTCATTCTATAGATGCTGTTGAAATCATTGTTCATCCTTTTAATTTATCATTATTGGTGTTTTTCAGATTCTGTTCTAACACTAATTTCATTAATGATCTATCTATTACTTCTTTTATCCCCTCATATACCACCCTTCATTTGAAAAATGACCAACTCAACAGCATATAGTTGCTTGTAGAAGGGTGCCTTGAAGCAACTTACCTCCGATCTTTCATGTATCACTAGTTGGACAAAGAAAATAGTTATTTTCAATACTTAAAAAGGTAGTTCCTTAATCTATCTACTTGTCATAATTTTCCACAAAAATATATCTTCAAAAAAAAAAATGACATCTTTATATTTCAAATTTTCTTGGTATTTCCCTTTTCTCATGATCTTTTGTGGAAGGATCATATTACCTCTTTTTAAACAATTTCCAAGTTGGATGCTCTCAAGTGCCTTAGGAACTTCTTTTCCCTACTCTAGTTACTTGCTCTAAAATGGCATTGTTTACCCTCATATGGAGTATACATCACATATCTAGGATGGTTCAACATATACTATTCTTCTTGATAAAAAAAAAATGTAAATAAACATTTATAATAAGCTAATATAACTTAAGATCACAAAAACACACATTAAAGTTACAAACCCCAAAGGGGAAAATAAATACACTGACTATTTACCAAACTTCAAACTGAATATCACTTAATTCAAAAATTTAATCAATAATGTTTCTGAATAAAGTTTCATATATATATATATATATATATATATATATATATATATATATATATATATATATATATATATATATATATATATATATATATATATATATATATATATATATATATATATATATATATATATTATAATGTTTTACCTGAACACACGCATCACAAAGCCATTCTGAACAATCTGTACAAAGACTTGACGCAGTGGCCTCATCAGTGCAAGAAGTGCAAGTAAACATAACTTCGGTGTCTCCTTTCTCTTTTTCATTATTTCCAGCTGCTTCAACAATGAACATGTTGTCAATTAAAGATGTTTGTGGAAATCCTTTTTTGCACTGAGGACAATGTATTAAAGGATCCACTGGAAAGAATAATTTATTATTAATAATAATAATAATAATAATAATAATAATAATAATAATAATAATAATAATAATAATAATAATAATAATAATATAATATAATAATAATAATAATAATAATTATATATATATATATATATATATATATATATATATATATATATATATATATATATATATATATATATATATATATATATATATATATATATATATATATATATATATACTCACATTGATGTTTACAAACTAAAACAGATTTAAGGTGACATTACAATGAAACTCCACTGAATACCTATAGAACCATTCTTTTATGTGACATCAATGGGATGATTTAAGAATGAAACAGACACCATACACCAGAATTTATGTAGCAGGAAACATAAGGGGTGGGGGGCGATGTCATTACAACAGGTGTTTAAAACGTATGCCCCTAATCTGGATACGTAACATGCACTGGCAGACCATACCTACATGCAACTGCAGGAATTCCTTAGTGTGCCTAATATGTATTGTGCCTTCCTCGACTCTCCACAGTAAATGATGCCTTTCGGTAATATCATCCCCATACACCAGCTTCTTTAGATATTACATGCAACTGCAGGAATTCCTTAGTGTGCCTAATATGTGTCGCGCCTTCTTCGACTCTCCGCAGTAAATATTGTCTTTCGGTAATATCTTCCCCAAACACCGGCTTCTTTAGATGAGTCCCCTTAGCAATCGGTATATAAGATGTTCCTGTGATGATGTCACCTACCATTTTTGTAACACTAGTTATGGCATCCCTCCTATAGGACCTGCAATGTATTTAGCTATGGTGCAGTGTTTATGTTATTCCCCATATTTTCCACTCAATATCATCAATATCATTTAAACGAGCAGTTTACAGCCCTATATATATTCAGTGGAATTTCATTGTGATGATGTCACCTTCCATCTGTAGAAGTTTGTAAATATTGATGAGTATATATATATATATATATATATATATATATATATATATATATATATATATATATATATATATATATATATATATATATATATATATATATATATATATATATTGGTTGAACAAAAATATTTAAACCTGATAAATGCATGAATTTATTTCATAATATGGTGTGAGACCACCTTCCAAATATATATAAAGATAGACAAATATAAGTCCTGGATGGTGCATAATGGAATGTTATATCATTCCTCATGCAAAAGTTGACAAAATTCCGGTAGAGATGCTGGTAGTGGATAGTGATCTCGAGCCCCATTCTCCAATATTTACAACAGGGGCTCATTTATAAAGGTTTGGAGATATTGGGGGCAAGGAAAGACATGAAGCTTCATTCGAATGTTCATCAAACCATGACTGGACAACATGAGCTGGATGAATTGGAGCCTTATTTTCTTGATAAATGGCACTACCTTCAAAAAACTTTCTCTGTTCCATTATATAAAACTGGTCACCCAAAATGCATACATAATCTCTAGCAATTACATTATCGTGCATGATGATAATTTGGCCTGCAGATTATCATGATATGGCTGTCCAAGATTTGATGGAACCTCCTCCATACTTCACCTGTGGTATAAGGCAATCCAGATCAAATTCAGGTCAGAGGTTCAGAACAGTGTGAAATTCAATTCATATGACAAAAGGAGTGTATTCCACAATCAGACAGTTCAATACTTATGAGTGTTGTACCACTCTCTCCACTTTCTGATATTTTTGTCACCTACAAAAGGTTGGCGATTGCAGCGTGCCCATGAATATTGAGCCTACTGAGTTCACTATTCACTGTTTTTTGCAGGATATTTTAAACTGATATTCAGATAAGGAGTAACTTTTGCAGCTGTTGATCTTTTATTTTTTGTCACAGACCTTCGAATGCTCATCAGTCTCTGTCAATTATGAATCATGTCCACAATAGTGTTTAGCGAATGATGTTTTCCAGAAGCATAATATATGCCCATATATATGGAGACGGCACCTGGGAACCAACAATTATCCCTCTTTGGAACTCAAAGCTTGGACATGCCTCATTTGTACTAGCATAGAATGTTGAAAACAGAACAACTAACACTTTCTACAGACGTTATAGGTTTCTTAAAATATGTGACACATGAGAACCTTTGGCGAATCTTCTATTTCGATTTCATGTCAGTCATATTTATTCTTTATTTCTATTGTTTCCTTATATTTGTTCAACTCCATATATATATATATATATATATATATATATATATATATATATATATATATATATATATATATATATATATATATATATATATATATATATATATATATATATATATATATATATATATATAATTTTATATAATTTTTTTTAATTATTATTTTTATTTATTTATTTTTGGGGGGGAAAAACTTTTAAATTTTATTTCAAGTTTGTAGTTATGCGTATAAGTTAATTTGTGAAAGCATATCTATATTAATTTAATATAACAAAGAGCCAAATATAGTTAAAGAGTTAAATAGAAAACTATAAGAAATTATATATTTTTATAATATAGTTAAAGAGTTAAATAGAAAACTATAAGAAATTATATATTTTTATAATTTGAAAATTTTAATTCTTTAAATTAAGAATTTTATTTTTACTGGATATCTGGCTGGATAGTAATACTATAAAAAATATAATATATATATATATATATATATATATATATATATATATATATATATATATATATATATATATATATATATATATATATATATTATATATATATATATTGAAATAATTTTCCACATTGTCAATGAGATATGCATTAATTTAACTTCTTGCACCATTGAAAATTATAGCAGCTAGAATTCACCAGTTTTGGCAATCATGACGAAAGCCATGATCAGAGTCTTGTTTGTGCTGAAGAAGTATATTTTTATTGGTGAAAAGTGTAGATATTTGCTAGTTGAATAGATGATGTATATAGGCCTCACCAGGTAATAGCGTTTTGGTTTTTACTTATTTTTATTGTATTTTCTGTTATGTGCAAAAATGGTTAAAATTGGCTAACAAGCTACTTTGACAAACAAATACCTTCCCTTTGTCAAAATAACTTTATAATTGACCTGCAGATAGTTAAATCATTGATATTCATTTTGTTATACTTGCACTTTTCATGTTGGCTGCCCAAAAATAGTCAAATTACAATGAATACTAATAATCATGAAACTTTAAAATTTTTTGGTAAAAAATATAATTTTTGGGCATAACTTTTTTTTTTCTACTCAAGCATAATTCATGAAATTTTCAGAGGTTGTATAGTTGGATGAGATACACATTTTTATTTAGAACAATTATTTGTATACCCAACAATTTTGATGCTGTACACAAAAAAAAATTTTTTTAATTTCTCATGCACAGCACCAAATGATAGGATGTACAAAAAATTTTTTTTTAATAAAAAATGTGTAACTTTCCCAATTGTACAATCTCTTAAAAATTTTTATATATGCAACTATTTTGTTACTGTGCATGGGAAAAAATTTAAATTATAGGTTTTTCCCATGCATAGCAACAAAATGATTGAGTATACAAAAAGATCTTTCTAAATAAAAAAAATGGGTATCTCAAGCAATTGAATAACTTCTTATACTCAATAATTTTGGTGCTGTGCACAGGAAAAATTTATGAAAAATTTCAAAATTTTTCTTGTGCACAGCAACAAAATGGTTATGTATAAAAAAAAAAAGAACTTTGCAGAAATTATACAGTTGAGCAAGATATGCATTTTTTATTCAGAACAATTTTTTGTATATCTAACCATTTTATGCTGTGCATGTGAAAATTTTTTTAAAATTTCCCATGCACAGAATCAAAATCCTTGGGTATACAAAAAATTGTTCTAAATAAAATAATGTGCATCTCTCCCAGCTTTATAACCTTTGAAAATTTCACTTAGATTGGTTGAAAAATAGAAAAGTTTTTCAGACCTTTTAATGGCTAGTTTTACCCCATGTGGTGGTTACTTTTTCCCCATTTTTGAACATTAATATTTCCTAAACAGTAAAGAAAATTAAATGCAAATGCTTACCTATCATATTCTTCAAATCCTCTAAATTTGACTCTTACATACTCAATATATTTTTTAGGGATGTACCTTAAAAATTTTTTCAAATTGTCAAAAAAAAAAAATACCCCAAAAAGGGGGAAATATTTTTTTACTTATTGTTGTCATTTATTAAACTACTTTTATACAAAACATTGACATAAGAAGACTATTCTACCAAAAAAATCCAAAACCAAGAATATTCTGGTAAATGGTTTCTATCATTAAAAAAAAAAAAATTTGATTAAAATTTACCTTTGAGGGTGGTCACTTTTACCCTGCATGGTTAGTTTTAATATATATATATATATATATATATATATATATATATATATATATATATTATATATATATATATATATATATATATAATATATATATTATATATATATATATATATTAATTAATCAAAGATACATTTAATTTTTTTTTACTGTATCTACTATTATATAGATAAAATTTTATCTAAAAATATTTTAAGGGTCTAATCCTATAATACAGATGAAAAGCCTATCTTAATAGGGGTTTTAAAAGCAAAGTCCAATATCTTTTTTTTTTTTTTTACAAAAAAGTTTACATCTTATGAGTATTGCCTATTCAAAGAGAGGAACTTTTCTGGGTAGTATATACCTAGAATTCATAAGCTTGTGAGTTGTCATTCTTTATTATTTTATTTATAACAGTGTAAGAAATATATTATTATTATAATTTTCTTACAGTTATAATTACAGCATTTTTATATTATTATTATTATTATTATTAGATTTAGTCATATAGGCTACTATTAAAATGATTTTCTTTATTTTCAATCATTATGATTTTTATAATCATTTTTAATTTATTATAATTACTTTTATTGTTATTTTTATTATAAAGGTTATATATATGAATAGGGACCGACCTGGGTTGGAATTTTGCAAGAGCAGAGGCTCTGGCCAGGTTTACCTAAAATTTGTAATAAGGTCAAAAGCAATCAAATTTTAGGTGAAGAAAATTAGATATAAATTTAACTGAGGTTTATTTAATTATAAGCAAGAAGTAGTATAGCCAACATTCACATAAATTAATGATTATATGCACTTTCTTATTATTATTATATTATCAGATATTATAATTATTACTATTATAATTTTTCTCTTAACAAGATTTCTTAAGAATAAAATGGCTTGATTTTTATCTTTATAGAATAGCTCAAAATCTTTTGTAAATAAATAAATAATCTTTAAAAATAATAAACTTTTCAGATAATAGATTAGCAGTTCATATTATTTCCTGATTATCAGACTAAATTAATAATAAAAAACTATTATGATATGATTAAAACTTAATCTTATTTTCATTCAAGTTAGCTATTAAGCTTATGAATATTAAATTAGTATTAATATTTTTCTAAAGATAAATATTATAATATTCTTCTATTATTATTAATGAATTAGGTTTAATAAAAATTTTTAAAAACTTACATAGCATCTATAGTTACAATATAAATATATATATATATATATATATATATATATATATATATATATATATATATATATATATATATATATATATATATATATAAAATAATATTATTATTAATATAAATTTTTTCATTAAATAATAATTTAAAATAATAAATAAATAATGAAATAAACTATAACTCAGTAATAGTAACCTAAGCATGGCTCATTAACAGCTACTAACCAACAACACCTAACAAAACAGGCTAACCTAATAAAACTTATAAAAAATGCTCCTAATGCACAGTATATATATAATATTATATATATATAATAATATATATATATATATATATAATTATATATATATAATATATATATATATATATATAATTTTAAATTTTACCCAAGGAATATGTAACTCAAAATATTGCCTAATCTACCATAATTGTATCTTTGTAAAACCCTAATTATTACTCTTTTAATTGCTTTCAATTTTGATATATTACAAAATTAATTTCAAAAGTTATAAAATTATATGAATAAACTAGTCATTCATACAAATTTCAATTGCATATTAACCACTTAATATTTCCCTAAGAAAATATTACTGATATACTGCAAAACCTATCTTAAGATTTATCCAAAATTTTTATTTTAAACTCAAAATTTTAATATATATATATATATATATATATATATATATATATATATATATATATATATATATATATATATATATATATATATATATATATATATATTAGAGATGGAGTGAAGATTGGTATCAGTATATTTTTAGGTATCAATATCGGAAAGTTAACAGTCATGGTTCGGTATCAATATTGGTAAAAATTTTGGTATCACTTTATCCCTAAAATATATATATATATATATATATATATATATATATATATATATATATATATATATATATATATATATATATATATATATATATATATATATATATGGCTTAGGTTAAGAAGCTTTCTGAGCTTTGATATTTTTTATATCGATTTTAATCAGTATCTCATGTACAGGTTAGGCCTGTATTTTACGGCAACTTCGGTAGTTCAGGTTATGATAAGTCAAACTAAGTACGCTAGAAAAGTAAATAACATTATAAAAATAATTAGAATAATATTTCAATAGGCATTTTGATGTTTCGATATAGCGATATTTTTGAATATCAATATTTTCCAAATATCGAAACTGAGAAAGTTTCTTAACCTTTACCTCTATATATATATATAATTTAATTTTTTTTAAATTTCTGAACTTTTGATGCTTAAATATCAAAACTATTTTAAAATAATTGATATATGGAATAAAAATTACCTAGTTATTAGTATCTAATATGATTTGATTTTGTTATTAAAAATATATTAGCTTAAAAAAATTTCAGTACACATAAATATATAAGATTTAGGTAATTTCTGTTTAACAGACTGGAATCTTCTTGCTTTGGTACAGTATTTTAAATTAATTACCCAAACAAAATATTTATTAAAACTATAATTTAAACTATAAAAAAATATTCTTTTTTAATTGATTTTATTAGATCTACCATAAGTTTAGTTAGATTACATCTAATTAATATTATATTAGGATAGGCTAAGGTTTTCTAAACATTTATAGATATGGGATATATTAGTCTTTCAATATAATGAAAAGAACAAATCTGACTAATATATATATATATATATATATATATATATATATATATATATATATATATATATATATATATATATATATATATATATATATATATATTATATATATACTGGTATATATTTAACTTACTTTCAACAATATCTTCATCTTTATTTGCAACAGATTCTGAGGCTTCATGTGTTAAACATTTAGTACAAGCTGAATGGAGACATGGAAGAAGTTTGGGCTCTTGATCCGCAACAAAACCATCACAGAATATACAGGTAACAGACTCCCAGGTGAAACCTTCACTTTCAGTATTCTCTCCAGTACCTCCTGTAACCCTTCCTTCACCACTTCCACTATTACCCTCACTCAAATCACTAATCCCTGAAATAGTCTCTTGTAATTCACCATTTTGAAAATCCATTTGAGATTGTTGTGGGTTATTTTCTTGAATTTGATTAGAAGGGCACTCCATTCCACTTTGAGAATCAGATGATAAATGATTTAGTTGTATTGTTTCCCCATGCATATCATCTTTTAATTCAGATTCCCATGAAAAAGCACCTTCCTCCGCCATTTCTTCTGTCTCTCCTCTTTCCGTATCATTTTCTTCATTTATATCACTAATTCCAGAAACATTTTCTTGGGTTTCTCCATTCTGGTAATCCATTTGTGATTGTTCAGGGTTATTTTCTTGGATTTCATTTGCAGTTTGGGCACAATTAATCCCATTTTCGGAAGTTGAGGAGTGACTTATATCTAAATTTTCTTGTTGTAATGATACTTTTAATTCAGAATTTGTAGAATTTATTGATAGAGGATTTACAGATACTGTGTCGGGTGATGCAAGACCAGAAGATATATTACAATGTTGTTGCTCTTTATAGTTATTCAATTCCAAATTTTCATCATTTTCATCCTTTTCAGAATTTGTTGAATTAATTGACACAGGATTTGCAGTATCTGGTGATGCTAAGTCCAATCCTGGAGTCAAATTACAGCTTTGTCGATCATCACTGGTTTGAGCTGTCGAAGTGTCAGCCATCACATATGTTTTGGTGGATTCACTCATTGATGAAGTTTCTGTTTGGGAGTAATTTACACTCAAATCAGAACCATCACACACAGATTTAATTAATTCATCTGATTTTTTACTGCAGTCTGCTTTGTCATCAAGAGACTCGGCAGCTACACCAGGAGTGTTTTCAGATGGTAGTTCTATGGGTTTTGAAAACTCATTCGTTTCGTTTATATCAACAGCACTCGAAATTAAGTCAGAATGAAAGTTTAACGTATTTTGTTCATTATCTGACGTATTACTGGAAACACTTGCATTAGAATTCTCACTCACTGGTATATCATCACTGTTTAGCCTATTTTTTAAGCCTATTCCGTCTTCTAACCTCTCTGGCCCTAATTGCTCTTCTTCTATCTCCATAGAAATACTATCTTCCAAAGAATATTCTTTAGGATAAATCATGAGTTCTACACTCAAAAACCCCTGACTTCATTTTTAAGATATTGATTAAACATTCTAATAATATTCAAAATCATAATGCATAAAATAAAATTTTGGAAACAAATACAGAAGCCTAGCTAGAAGAGGTTTGTATATATCTGTTTTTAGTCAGGACTACCAACCGAAAATTTTGGTTCTTAGGTTAATGTGTTTTATATTGTGACATCATAAATCGAAAACGTGTTTTGGAATTTCGATAAAAGGGAATTGAAACGAAAAAAAAATATGATATGCCTAAATAAAATTAGCAAAATTTATCAATTCAGTTAAATCAAATGTTCAGTTACAAAAGCTGAGATTAATTAATATGAATATTAACTTTTCCCTACCACGAAGGGTCAAGAAACATAAAATAAAGGAAAAATAATTTCATGTTAGAATTTATGAGGACAGATTAAATTTAATGTTTCAAAACAAAAATATTTTCAATAAAATGGTTGCTCAAAACCTGACTTACGGATAATTAGATTACACACAACCAAAGTTTGCCATTATATGGTAAACTTTGACACAGCTATACACACGAAAAAATTATTGACTGGATGAATTCTGAAATACGATGAAGTGTTAATTAACTAGAAAGGGTACAAGAATGAATTAAAAATAATAATTAAAAATAATGACCAGTTATTATACACACCTATATATATATATATATATATATATATATATATATATATATATATATATATATATATATATATATATATATATATATATATATATATATATATATATATATATATATATAAACTAATACAACTACTCACCAGCAAGTAAGGAAAATAAATAAAAAAGAGGAAAGAAGAAATTTACGCATGACTTCTGAAATCCTGTGTCTATGCTGTTAATTCAATCGCTCCTTGATTAGATGCGATAATGACCAACACTCTTTTTGTTCCACAGGACGGAAGTGTCTGTTGGTTTTTTTTATAACATTCTTTTCTTCTAAACCACAACATCAGTAGTATACGTAAGACATGTATTCGCATTCTTTAAGTCTTTAAAAATAATACTATGAAGAAATTTACTACATTGATTTCTAAAGATCGCGCCATGGATAACTATCGGACAGGTGTCCTTTGTCTCAGACAGCCGAAGCTAGTGATAGACCCTCATTGAAAAGAGCAAAGCAAATGCTTGGTTATTTTGAATTGGTCTGAAATAAGATTTTTGACTGCAGTTACACTGACCATGATTATACTAAGAGGAATTGAACTGACTCATGTAGCTTCTTATTAGTCATTTGTTATTGTAAGACACTAACTTTGCAGGAATATTCATGAATGCAAAATGTTGATTACAATAGACTCGCTAAGGGCCATAGCAAAATTATAAACTAGAATACATACTATGTAGATACAAAAAATTTTTTTACAGTAACAGAGTCAGGCACGCAGCCAAAATAAACTGAAGGTGAGCAAACGATTTTCTAGGGCTGTCAAAAATATTAGTATATTTTTTTCCAAATCAATATATATATATATATATATATATATATATATATATATATATATATATATATATATATATATATATATATATATATATATATATATATATATATATATATATATATATATATATATATATATATATATTTGAGAAGTTGAGAGTGTTTGTGAGGGAATGTGAGTCTAAGAGATTGAGGGTAAACCCAACAAACAGTAAAGTGATGAAGATTGGAGGCGGGGATGAGGCAGTAAGAGGAGAGGAAGGAAAGAGTATCGAGGTAAGGGGAGAGAAATTTTAAGAGATGGAAGAGTTCAAAAATCTAGGAATGCTGGTGGAAGGAAAATTAAGGGAGAGGGGGTGAAAGGAGAAATAAAAAGTAGACTGATGGAGGGAAAGAAAGTGATGGGAGGATGGAAGAAGAGGAGAATACCGAAGAAAATAAAGGTAAGAATGTTTGAGCGTATGTGTCTACCATTTGTAATGTGTGGGTGTGAAACACGGGGGAAGAATGCTCATACGAAGAGAAAATTAAAAGTTGTTGAGAAAGGGATTGAGAGCAATATATGGGATAAGGAGGGTAGATAGAATCAGAAACAAAAGAATAAGGGAGATATGTGGTGGGGAGGGGAACAGTGGGTAGAGCGGAGGGTGTATTAAGGTGGTTTGGGCATATGTGTAGAATAAATTAGGATAGAATAGTGGGAAGAGTGATGAGATCCGAGTTACCTTTGAAATATTTGCTAAAAATTAATATCATATGTATTTTTTCGATATTTTCGCATAAACAATACTAATATAGTTTCACTTAGTAAATAGTATAAAAATTGTTTCTCTGAAATGCATTGACGTTTCCTTGTGACGAAATACACATTGTTGTTACCTGTATTAAAAACGGTAAAAATTGTTCAGAAACTTTCTTTTGTACAATAAATTTAATCTCAAATACTACTAACTTACTTTATTTAGCTGTAATTATATATATATATATATATATATATATATATATATATATATATATATATATATATATATATATATATATATATATATATATATATATATATATATATATATATATATATATATATATATCTGTATCCTCTTCTATCTCTTCAAGTCTTCAGCAGGAAAGACCCCCTTCTATTGAAAGGAAACGTTTGTGGCATTTTGGTTCCGCAAGATGATCTGACTTGCTGTCGTACTTTTTTGATTTCCCGTGGAATGATTACTGTTTCTGTGGGAGAAGTCCCTTGGAGTGTACAGAGCGCAATATCTATTAAATAAAAAAACTTATCTAATAAGTTAGCAATCTGCTCCTATATTAAGATACAGAGCCTTAAAGTCACAATAGGCGTGTTCCACGGCTAAGATTCTTTAAGGGGTTCGAAGATTGTTAAAGCAAAGCGTCCCATGAATCGTGTTCCACGAGTTTTGCTGCCGAAATTTTCTGAAGATATAGAAATTTGTATCTTCAATTTTCGCAGATAGATTTGTTTGCAAATTATTACGGATAATTATTTTAGAATTTTGGGATCATTAATTTGTTTTAAATGAAGCAAATTAATTATTATTAATTATTAATTGCTACAGTGAAGTGTCCTACGAAAATCAAAGAATCTGAAAAATATTTTCGCTGCTGATGGCTTAATTAAGCGTGACGTCACGCTTGATTTCGTGAAACACACGAAATTAATCCTCAATAACATAACTGGAAATAAAAAAATTGCTGATCTATGACTTTATTATTATTATTATTATTATTATTATTATTATTATTATTATTATTATTATTATTATTATTATTATTATTATTATAGATATTCGTAAAACTAAGATGAGAAGTGGTATAAAAGTAAATTAAATCTGAAAGACTGATCAACAAACGTTCTAAGAATATAATTATAATTATGAACAAGATAATAGACAAGTCTTGCGATTCACACGCTAGAAGAGAACAAAAAGCACCTTATATAACTTATCTCTACAGTGCATTGTTTGATAATCCTGGTGTGTTTGTTTATAATAAGATTTTATTATGTAGTTCTATTATTTCAGTCTCCAAAAAAAGGTGTCTCTTCTGAGACAGATATTATTATTCTATTATTATTCATTATTATTATTATTATTATTATTATTATTATTATTATTATTATTATTATATCTATTATTCCAGTCTCCAAAAAAAAGGTGTCTCTTCGATCTGAGACAGATTTGGAAGATTTTATATAAAATAAGTGGAAATTTTTTTTTTCTCTAATCTTTTATTCAGAGGTTTTCGGCAGGGCTACATGGAGATTTTTTTTTGAAGGCTCCATTTCCATCGTTTTAAAATTATTAGGTCGCATCTGCCGCTTTTACTCTATCATTATTTAAATTCATGCGGATTTAATATCGGCTCTGGCATTGGAACCCTTAATTAAATAGTAAAAATTTCCTTCAGCTTCGTAACCCTGGTTTTCGGGACTGCGAATGAGAATCAAATCATTTGTAGCTATACGAAAGTTATCGGTTCGTGGAGGAAGCAGAAAGTTTCGATCAGTGCTAACGTGAGTAGTGGAAAAAGTTGCTGATAATTATTTTAGAATTTTGAGATCATTAATTTTTTTTTAAATGAAGGAAATTAATTATTTTCAATTATTCGGAATTTCTTTGGTTCCAATGTTTTTAATCATGGCTGCCACCAAAGTCTTTTAAAAAAAAGCCTAACGGGATTTTGATTTGCAAGTGCAAATCACTCCGCTCAAATTGACCTCACGATCTTTCCTGACACCGTTTTGGGGGTTCAGCCCATCGAAATTGACCTCAAGTTGGAGGAAGTGGCTCCAAAGCGGCCCCGTGAACCCCCCAAAATCGGTATCAGGAAGCTACCTGAGTTTGAATAATTGCTACATTCACCTCACCGTGAACCGACAAAAAAAGATCAGGAAGGTCCCTGGGAATGCAACATTGCACGTAATTGCAGAAAAGATCGTTAGGCTTTTTTCCGTGTCGAAGTCGCCATGTATGCTACTAACGTGGACACTATTTAACGTAAATTATTACTAATGTTCACGTGTCTGGGAAAATGGATGAATGGGAGAATGAATGAACTCTGAGACAAATATTTATAAGGAAAAATAAAAAATATTATAAAAATGTATAAAAGGAAAATGTTTTGAGAGAAAATGTCGCGTTTTTAGAGAAAACAAAATATAATTGTTTAATTTTGCAAAATGGAAACTTTACGTGTTATCGTACTGAGAGAGAGAGAGAGAAATTTTAAAGTTTAGACACCAAAATTGTTCTTATGATTGATTT
>SEYY01019036.1:165000-170000 GCA_009176605.1 Armadillidium nasatum | reverse complement strand
AATACCAGAAAGATCAGAGGTTAGCATTTTTATATAGGGTTACTTTCCTAGCATGAATTATTGTTCTTAGTTTTGATGTCTTACAAAATGAAAAAAGAATGAAATGTGGAGACGTCGGCAAAGAGTTGATAGGTGATAACGTAATAAAGAAAAGGTCATTAATGAAAAGTAGAAAAGGAAATGAGAATTAACAGATCTTTGAGAAACACCACAATTAATAGATTTAAAAGTTTAACTGCTGCCAACTACAACAGCAGTTATAAGAACAACCGAAGAGAGGAGGCTGTAGAGTGAAGGATAGATGCAGATGGGGGATGTTTAGAAATCAAAGCTTTGTGCGCGACTTTGTCGAATATTTTTGAAATTTCTAGCTCCATAGCAAAAGATTCACCAAAAATGCCAAAAGGCAGCTGACTAAGAATCAGAGAAAAGAGGAAGACCACTATATATATATATATATATATATATATATATATATATATATATATATATATATATATATATATATATATATATATATATATATATATATATATATATATATATATATATATATACGTATATATATATATATATATATATATATATATATATATATATATATATATATATATATATATATATATATATATATATATATATATATATATATATATATATATATATATATATATATATATATATATATATAATAAAAATTTCGACCCTAATGGATATAGCCCCATTCAAGGAGGGAAACTTTCTAAGAAATTTTTTTTTAAGATCTTCAATGAAGAATCGGAACAGAGTCTTCAAGCTCGTGAGTCCATCACTCTACCATTACGCCAAGGCAGCTTCAATCTTCATTTATATGAACAAAAGTAAAAAAACATGGCTTGTGCTTCCTTTTTTTTGTCCACAAATGTTGGATTTCGTCATTAAAAAATTACTAGTTTGCTGAATGATATATATATATATATATATATATATATATATAATATATATATATATATATATATATATATATATATATATATATATATATATATATATATATATATATATATATATATATATATATATATATATATATATATATATATATATATATATATATATATATATATATATATATATATATATATATATATATATATATATATATATATATATATATATATAATTTTAGGAGACTGAATGAGGAATAAAAAAAATTTTGTTTAGAATAATGGAAATTATATGTAAAGCCTCAATAAAAGTGGTTGATTTATTATTATTTATTATTATTATTATTATTATTATTATTATTATTATTATTATTATTATTATTATTATTATTTAGTATATATATATATATATATATATATATATATATATATATATATATATATATATATATATATATATATATATATATATATATATATATATATATATATATATATATATATATATATATATATATATATATATATATATATATATATATATATATATATATATATATATATATATATATATATATATATATATATATATATATATAAATATGTATGCGAAACCTCAACACACACACACGTACACACACATATACATACATATTTTTTTAATTAAAGGAAGTAGTGAAATTCGATTTGAACTTTGTAGTACTCAAAACAATGACTGTAAAATATTTATATTAAAAGTCCATGATGGCACGTCTCTTTATTTTGCCGAATTTTGGTGGTTGAGTTGTCACTTGGTCATTATTTCGTTTCTTAGCTCCGCCTATTTTCCCAAGAAGCTCCGCCCCTGAGTCCTTTATTCTCTCTATTAACGCTGCGAACTTGTTAAAATTCTTTCGACTTTTTTTTTTTTTTTTGGTTTACGATGCAGGAAGAGTTCATTCAGGTCGTTTTCTAACTCAGTTGCTTTTCAAATGTGTTATTTAAAAGATGGGATATTACGAATTAAATATATCCATCTTTTATTTATTTACTTCGCACTTGCTGACTCCATGCATTTTTGTTTGAGAATATAACATGGAAGTAACTCATTGTGTTAGTGTACTATTCTAGGTATCGTGTTGATTCAGATCAAATAAATAAACCTATTTTATAAGTGTACAGATAGATAAACTAAAAATATCACATTTTTTATTTTGGTGGTCCCAAAATAAGCAACATACATTGCAAACAATTATTATCATAATCCGAATGAAGTAAACAACCCAATATGAATAGTTACCAAGTGTTATCAAAATCTTTATTTGATAATTTATTGTACAAATGGATTCATTTACGTACAAAGCTTGTCGTTTTATGATTAACGACTTTAATACTGTTCAGTTTTAAATATCAATTCGTTATCAAAAATAATGTTTTGGTTAATATTTCTTGTCAATTTTCTGAATGTTTATGGACAATATCATGGGAAAAAATTCGAATGTAGCCCAATTATTATTCCAATGTGCTTGGATATCCCGTATAATGCTACAAGGATGCCCAATTTATTACAGCACGGGACACAAGAAGAAGCAGCTATTACGGTATGATACTCTCATATAACGGTACATGAGATAAAATTATTATTATTATTATTATTATTATTATTATTATTATATATTATTATTTATAATAATAATAATAATAATTAACTAATTTATAACGTCGCACACTTTATTTTCTTTTAGTTGCATTCTTTAGTAAACTGTTTCTATTATATAATATATATAATATATATATATATATATATATATATATATATATATATATATATATATATATATATATATATATATATTATATATATATATATATATTGTTGGGCAAAGGCCAGAGGTCTACGAATTTCCTCCAGAGTTGAGAATATATCGGAACCTGGTCGTTAAAGACCGACATGTCCAGATACACGGCGCTTGAAAGTGTGCAATTCGAAGGAAGTTGGGTTAACAGATAAAGAGTGTGTTCCAGACTTTACCAGAGTGCATGTAAGATTGAGCATAGCGGTTAAATCTGAGGTCAGAGAAAGGATGAGACTGCGTAGAAAGGCTAGTCGCACAAGCCCTCCTTAGTGGAGGGATATGTGATGGAAGAGTTCAGAAGAGCAGTGTCCATTGTAATAGTGATAATATAGAGAGCGACGCATTGACGCAGCAGTTTGACGGGAAGGAAGAGATTGGAGAGAATTAGTGAGGTGGGAGAGTTGATAAGACGAAAAGCCCTAGACTCCACCTTTTCAAGGAAATCTGAATGAGTGGAATCACCCCAGATTTGTGAGACGTACTCCATACTTGGACGAGCAACACCCCTATAAAGAGAGAGAGCAACTTTGGGTGGCGTGAAGAAATTCTAAAGGCGCCTCAGAACACTCAACCTCTTTGAAGTTTGTTTAGAAAGAGAAGATTGAGGTTTCAGTTGAGTGTTTTCGAAGATGTTATGTTTGAGTTGAGTGTTGTGTCGAGTAGAGATGGAGGAACTTAGTTTTTGAGGCATTGAAAACCCATGTTTTCTCTGCCCCAATTTGAAATACGAGTAAGATCAGGAGTTAGTTGCTCAAAGGCCACCTTTCTACCGTCAATTAATTGCTGTTAGGAGGAGTACCTTTCAAACTGAAAGGAGTAATGAAGGGTGTAGTATCAACCTAGGATTGGATAGTTGATGAAATAATAGAGGTCATAAATGAAAAGTAGAAAAAGTGTTGGGGATAGGACGGAACCCTGAGGAACACCACTATTAATAGGCTAAAGTATGAACTCTGACCGTCTTCAACAGCTGATATAAAACGACCGAATTATTATTATTGGTGGAGAAAGTCAGAGAGAAGACCACCAAGGAGGATAGATTCCGAAAGAGGGAAGTTTGGAAATCAAAGCTTTGTGTCAGACTCTATCGAAGGCTATCGATAAGTCCAGCGCTACAGCAAAATATTCACCGAAATGCCGAAGAACGTAGGACTAAGATTCAGAGAAAAGGGAAAAAAGATAACCAGTAGAGCTTTTTTTTTATGAAAGCCATACTGGCGATGAGAAATTAGATTTGAAGAATTTAGATGTTTCCAAATCTTTATTTTAAGGATAGATTTGAAAACTTTAGAAAGAACGGAGATTAAAGAATTGTGACGGTAGTTGGACGTCTGAGAGGGGTGCCCCTTCTTTGGCACTGATGGTATGAGCGCACTTATCCAGCAAAGGGAAGGTTGAAGTAGAAAGGTAGAGACACTATTTTTTACCAAGGCAGTGTGCAAGCTCAGAAGCACAAGTTTTGAGAACCCCAGGAGGGATACCATCAGAACCGCACGCCTTCTTAGTGTTGAGCTCAGAGAGAGCAGAAATGAAATCTTTAGAAGAAATTTACAATTTTAGTCATAAATGAGTTGGAGGTAGTTGAAGGAAGAGGAATAGCTCCGAAATCGTCTAAGGTTGAATTAGAGGCTAAAGTTTGAGAGAAGACTCTGACGACTTGCCCCTGTACATGGACCTCTTCCTTCATTAATTCAGCATCATTCGTGGTTCTAATTTCCACTTTCTTGAGCACCAGCTTTCTTCTTCTAGACCTCATATCTTGTTTCCAGCAGAAATTCAAATGTAAGGGTACTCCGATAACAAACCTTGTTTCCTCTCACTCTATATTCTCAATTTTCAACCAAAGACTGATGTTGCGAACAAGTACGCGACGGCATTATCTGTCCTCGTGTTTCTAATTTGGAACCTTTTGAATTTTTTACTTTATGGCTTAGGCTGTCTTCTCACTCACTCATCTGTTTTGTCTATTTATTACCCAAATCTAGCTTTCCTAAATTCTTTGACTATCAAAACTCCGAAATAGAAAGATCCTCTCATTTTCTCTTCTCTTCAGAAATCGCCATTTTGAGTGATTTCAATGTTCATATTTGCTAAAGGCTTTACTTTGCTTCTCAAGATACACATGATGAACTTATCTACCATTTTTCTGTTTAGAACAACCGTGGGCAGATGGTAAAACTCCCCACCCATATTCTTGGACGTATTGGAAATTAGTTATACATATTAGCGTATTAGACTT
>SEYY01019036.1:152500-162500 GCA_009176605.1 Armadillidium nasatum | reverse complement strand
ACGACCATAAAAAAAAAAAAAAAAAGACATCAATTATAGGCTTCTTGTTAGTATTATAGGCTATAAAAGATAAAAGGATAAAGCCGGTCTAAATTTGAGGGTTTATAATTGGCAACATATCTAAATAAGGATGATAGGAAATTAATATCAGTATTTTTATTTTTATTTAAGGATAAATTGCGTAAATAACCCTTGTTATTTTGATAGAAAAATGAAAAAAAAAAAATTGTAAAAGGGGTGGGGATAGGGGTCCCATTGATCAGAACTCTATTAAATTGTTATTCAAGTAGGATCCTTTAAAGTAATATTCATGAAGATCATAATTTATTATTTTTTAAAAATTTTACTTGAAATAATTGTGGATTTTTTTCAGTAATAATCAAACCTAACCTTGGAGAGTGAATTTGAGTTTATTTTTTTCGGAAAATTTTGAGTTTAAAAATTAATCGTAAGAATAAGTCTTTTTTCCAATCTTTTAATTGTCTTGGAAAGTAATATTAGAAAGCTAGGGGTATCGATATTCATATCGATGTAGCAATATATTTATTTATATAAAATGAAAGGATGTTAGAATATCGATCTCCGATATTTAGATCGATATATATATATATATATATATATATATATATATATATATATATATATATATATATATATATATATATATATATATATATATTATATATATATATATATATATATATATTATATATATATATATATATATATATATATATATATATATATATATTTTTTTACGGGACCGAACGTTCCAAGGAGGTTGTCTCCCAGTCACGGTTAATTTCTGAACGAAAATACAAGTTTTTTTTATTTTTTTATTTTATAAAGGTATATAAAAAATCTACTTATGAATGACTTAAAAGATTTATTTTATTTAAATAAATGTAAAGCCAATTTAAAATATATTGACATCCTATTTCTACCCTTATAAATATTATTTTAAGAAGTAAGTGATAATTGGTGTGCAAATTTTTTCCTTTTGATTCCCAAGACTCAAAAGTGATCCAAAAACATCGTGAAATTCAATTTTACGAGGAACTCGAGTCTAATAGTTTTCTTTATTTAGTTTTTGTCTCCTACAGAGTGATGCTTTCTACAGAATATCTTTCTTGTGAAATAGATCCTACAACAGGAAAATCTCATTTGGCGTCTTCAGGAATATCTTCTTCAGGGTGTATTATTACTTTCCTATTGCAGGTATTATACAAGAGCTGTAATAAATTTCATTTTGATTATCATTGCTGTACATATATATATATATATATATATATATATATATATATATATATATATATATATATATATATATATATATATATATATATATATATATATATATATATATATATATTTAATTATTATTATTATTAAAATAGGACTATTTAATTTTGTAGCATTTGCGGTTGAGAATTTATGACCTCACCATTTTACCACATTAAAATTTCTAACCTGAAAATATTTTCCTATAAAGTTATTTCACATTACTTATTTCCAGTATTATTTTGGCTTTGCGTCGTATCTTTGGTGGACAATTTTAACCTTTTGTTGGTTTATGACTGCCTGCAAACGATGGGTTTCAGAAGGGCTTAAACATTATGCTTCCTATTTTCATGGAATTGCTTGGGGAGTTCCAGCAGTAGCGGCAATTATTGTTATTGCTTTAAAGCAGGTATATATATATATATATATATATATATATATATATATATATATATATATATATATATATATATATATATATATATATATATATATATATATATATATATTAATTTTTGTTGTTTTTTAAATTTGAATATATATTGCAATGTGGAAAATTTATATGTAGCTAAAAGCTTCTTTTATATATATAAAAAGTGGTCCTACCTTCATTAGGCTTTTACTCTATATATATATATATATATATATATATATATATATATATATATATATATATATATATATATATATATATATATATATATATATATATATATATATATATATATATATATATATATATATATATATATATATATATATATTATTGACATATTTTTATGTTTATTCGAATATTTTCCTTCAATATATTATATGCTATCAATTTATTATTACATTTAAAATAATATTTTTAGTAATTAATGTTTTTATTTAAAAAAATATTTAATTTTTATTTATTTATTTTATTATTCAAATAATAAAATAATTACTTTTTAATTTTTTTTATTTAAATGTATATGTATAAGTTTATTATTATAAGTCTTTTAACTTAATATATATTTGCTATATTTCTATCTTAAAATAATATTTTCAGTATTTAGTGTTTTTATTTTTAATAATATTATTATTTAAATATTAAAATAATTATTTTTTACATTTTTTTTTATTATATTATACATAAGTATTATTATAAATTTATTATCATGTCTTTTTAATTTGATATACATTTCTATATTTTTATCTTAAAATATTTTCAGTATTTAATGTTTTTATTTAAAATTAATATTATTATTTATTTTATTATTTAAATATTAAAATAATTATTTTTAAATTTTTTTTTTAAATTTATTTATTAATTATATACAAGTTTATTATCATGTCTTTTTAATTTAATATACATTTCTATATTTTTATCTTAAAATATTTTCAGTATTTAATGTTTTTATTTAAAATTATATTTATTATTATTTATTTTATTATTTAAATATTAAAATAATTATTAAAAAAAAAAAAAATTTTTTTAATTTATTTATTAATTATATACAAGTTTATTATCATAAGTCTTTTTAATTTAATATACATTTCTATATTTTTATCTTAAACAGGTAAATGGAGAAGAACTACTGGGAATGTGCTACGTTGGAACATTTAAGTCAGACGCTCAACTTTACTTGGTGATTCTACCACACGCGTTTCTCATCGTTATTGGAACAATTTTTATCATTTTGGGTTTTGTTTCCCTTTTTCGGATTAGAAATGATTTTAAGAAAGAATTTTTGCGCAATCAATGTTCGGGTATATATATATATATATATATATATATATATATATATATATATATATATATATATATATATATATATATATATATATATATATATATATATATATATATATATATATATATATATATATATATATATATATATATATATATATATATATATATATATATATATATATATATATATATATATATATATAAACTGAATCTCAAACCCAATATACCCGAGGTGTCAACTTTCCATCCACCAGACTAAAGATCACCTAATAGAATACTGTCTGATCTGATCTTTTGTGAACTACTCTAAACCTCGCCTATTCTTAACCAAAACTTAGATGTCTGAGCTCTGTTGAGCAACTCTGTTTCCTCTTATCGTCGTTATCCTCAATTTTCAATTCAAATGAAAATGTTGCGCATATATTTGCACCGTCGTGATCTGTTCTAGTGTTTCTATTTTGGAGTATGGCTTCAGTTATTACCAATTTACGACTAAATTCATTTGTTCTATTAACCTCAGACTGCCTAATTTTTTCAATAATCTAAACTCCAAATTAGAGCACATTGTCAATGATTCTTTCTTCTTTTCCTTCCTCTGATATCTTCCATCTTGGTGTTTCCAATGTTCACCACCGACTTTGGTTTTCTTCACTGACGATGATTCAGTTGGAAACCTAGTTAACCTTTCTTTATCCACAAAATATTTGAGCAATCGGTGTAGCTCCCTACCGTATCTGAGATTGTCTTGGAGATGAATCCAACGCCGTATACCCATCCTTAATTTCCAACTTATGTCTTATATGCCTGTAAATTCTTTACTAATCTGGGTTCCTCCGATCGCCCTCTAATCTCTGTATTTTATTCTGTTTTTTTTTATTTAATGAGATAAAACAAGGTTGCTTTCAATACCTCAAAATCGCAAATCCTTCATCTCTTTACTCGACATATTCATCCGCGTAACTAAAAAAAAATAAACAACTCAAACATTTCTATCTTTAAAATTTTTGGTATTTCCTTTCTCCTCATCTTTTTCAAATGATCACATTATTTCTTTCAGTAAACAAACTTCAAAGATATTTTTATTTGACACGCCATCAGAGCTTTTCACATTGCCTCATTGGCTAGCCCTGTACAAGGGGTCTATCCTTCTTGTATGAAGTATTCATCACAAATCTGACGTGGTTCAACTCACTTGTTCCCCTTGAGAGGATGGAGTCTAGGTCTTCTCGTTTCAACAGGGCTCCTGCTCTCACTAACTCTCTCCAGTCTCTCACTGGATGTCAGACTGTAACTATCGCTCTTATAACTGACACACATCTCTTCTGATCTCTTATCACATACTTCCACCTATGGGGAAGGGAAAGCTCGTGCGACCCTTCTATCTACACAATCTTACCATCATCTGCCCTGCTTTCAGACCCCAAGATTAAACCGCAATGCCATTCTTTCATGCACTGTATAAATAAATTTATCTGAACAATGTCGGCAGTTGATTTAGACTGGTTGTGACACTCTCTAACTTCTGTGAATGTTCTATAGGCCTCTGGCCATTTTCCACAAGATCTTTTTATATATATATATATATATATATATATATATATATATATATATATATATATATATATATATAATATATATATATATATATATATATATATATATATATATATTATTCCAGTGTCATCTCAATCAACGTCTCTCACTACACTGCCCCCGTCATCGTCTCCTTCAAACATTCCTCATTCTATATCTTCCGTTCGTTTAGCCAATCATGTGACGAAGTTAGAACGACTGATGATCCGACTTGGGTTTTTTTCTGTTCTCTCAACAGTGCCCGCCATATTCGTAGTTGTCTGCAGGATTCATTTCTACTTGAACTTTGATAGTTGGTCAAAAGAGGCTGCTAAAGCTGCTACGTCTTGTGAACCAGGGTGGAACACGCAACGTAAGTGTAACAGTAAAAAAAATTTAAGTTTATTATTATTATTATTTATTATTATTATTATTATTATTATTAAAGTTGTAGTTAGTATTACTTAAACTAAAACTCATATCTCATTTCAGTTATTATTATTATTATTATTATTTGTATTATTTTTATGGCAGTTTTAAACCTTGAAAAGTGATATTAGTTATTTTAACGTAACAAAAATATAAAATTACATATTTTATAATATGACTGAGGTAATATATATATATATATATATATATATATATATATATATATATATATATATATATATATATATATATATATATATATATATATATATATATATATATATATATATATATATATATATATATATATATATTAGGGATGCACCGAAGCTTCTGCTTCGACATGCCGATTAATTCTGAAAATTACCGAAGCTTCGGTCGAAGCCGATTAATTAGCTGGCATACCGAATGCCCTAATTAATTTCTGCTGCTTGTTCTTAAAATAGATAATTTGAATTTAGAACAAATTTTGAGCATTTAGGATGTAAATGGAATAAATTTTATGACTATGCGTTGACTAAATTTAAAAAGAATAGGTCAAGTAGTAAGTAATTTTTCTTTAAGCTAGTTTATTGATAGATAGACTGACCGCCATTCATATTTGGGACATTTTGTTTGACTTAATGACTTAAATATGAATTACATGATGAATCATTCCATATTTAGTCATTTACCCTTTTAAACATAAAACTGCTTATTTCGCTCTATTACATGAAAGATTCAGAAACACTATATAACTGTGCCAAATTTTTTGTGGATTTGGGTAGGTCTTACTCATCTGACGTCACAACTTTTGAAATCAGCTGTCATTTGGCAAAAAATACTTAACTCGTAAAACAGAGATTTTTAAGAATATTTATTTAAGTTTTCTTTTTTGGTAAATAACTATGATATATTTCAATTACTACTGGCTATTGAATCCAATTTGTTCTACCTCTAGCTGTGTCTTATTCCGAAGTTATCTTACTGACTTAGAAGTACAATGATATACAGGGTGAATCGGGAGGAACGCACCAAACTCTAGGAGTGTACTCTACACATAAATGCATGACCTATAAACTCCTAACTTGTAATCCGATTTTCATTTCTTTTCGAATTACAGCGTTCCAAAGATTTAAGTTTAAACAATCAATCAAGTAGCTTAGCAAATGGTTAACAACACAAAAAATATAATTTGTCAACTATTCATCTGTCAGTTATGAATTATTTTGCGTGATAGCAATGATAAGAGTGATTAACAATGCCACAAACCTATTCAAATCTGGAACATATGAATATGATATTTGTTTATGGTTTTTGCATGGGAATGCTATAACTACGGTTGAAGAGTATTGAATTCCCGATAAAAACCTATCAAAACTTTCAACACATTCTGTGAGACCTGTAGACTTCCTAGTGAGCACATGACAAATGAAAGTTCCAGTAAACGAGATGTAAATGAAGTTGAAAGCTTTCTGGATTTAGTAAAGCACAGCCCTATAACTAGCTCACAAAGGATTGCTGCTCAACTTGAAATTCTTCAAACATATGATTGAACGTTTCACGAACAGGGCTTATATCAATAACATCTACAACCAGGAGACTATGCTAGACGCATGCAATTTTGTCGACGGATCATCGTTGATAGTCATTTGGTTCGATACCTACTTTATATCGAAGTAATATTCACTCGTAACAGCTTCGGAAATATCTGCAACTCTTATCGATATCTGACGAAAAAAAAAACGAAATATTCGAAACAAATTTTCAGAATTCTTTTTCCAGTTGTTAGGTGTGGGATTATTGATATGTAATTGGTCCTTTCATTATTGAGAATCGTCTAACAGGAGAATGATATATGGAATATTTGCAAAATGAATTACAAGGTCTATTAGATGTTCCTTTAAACATATGAGCTTTTCCAGAACGATGGATTGGTCAGGTAGGCCTATTAATTGGCCTTCAAAGGTCTCCAGATTTCACACCATTGGATTTTTGTATATGGAGCTGATTGGAAAGTGAGGTATACAAAAAAAAGGTGGACAATCGAAGTGCAGTAATTCGCTGTATTTCGAAGGCTGGTAAAAAAAAATGCACTTTTCCATTAAACTTGTTACCCTGCTTGATCATTCTTAAACCTTTGGAACGCTGTGATTCGACAGCAAATGAAAATCGGACAACAACTTTTGGGTTTTTTAGTCATACATTTCTGTAGAATACACTCCCGGAGTTTGGTGCGTATATATATATATATATATATATATATATATATATATATATATATATATATATATATATATATATATATATATATATATATATATATATATATATATATATATATATATATATATATATATATATATATATATATATATATATATATATATATATATATATATATATATATATATATATATATATATATATATATATATATATATATATATATATATATATATATATATATATATATATATATATATATATATATATATATATATATATATATATATATATATATATATATAGTAGAGATGCACCAAAGCTTCGTCTACGGCAAACTGGCTTCGACATATTTGTAGTTTCGGTCCATCCTACTATATATATATATATATATATATATATATATATATATATATATATATATATATATATATATATATATATATATATATATATATATATATATATATATATATATATATATATATATATATATATATATATATATATATATATATATATATATATATATATATATATATATATATATATATATATATATATATATATATATATATATATATATATATATATATATATATATATATATATATATATATATATATATATATATGTAATTTTATTACAAAGGTTGTGGACCACGCATGAGTTACCCACCTGTGGAAGTAGAACTGCTGAAAATCTTCATGTCTCTCATAATTGGAGTTACATCGGGCATCTGGGTCTGGTCTCCAAAATCGGTTCGTGAAAATTTATATTTTATGTTCACATTTTTACTTTAAATTAAGTTCAATAATTGGAATATAATAGCAAGGTTTAATATTTTTTTGTAGATTATTTTGTGGAAACATTTCTTTATTCGTTGCTTAAGACTTAGGCAAACAAAAGACATAGTTAAGTCGGATGTTAACTTAAGAAAGACTTCAAGTCCTTGTTCTAATACTGCGAGGAGTTCACCACCAGGTTATTTGGGTACACAGGAATGCCGTAGTCCATTCGTTTCTCCAGTCTATATTCCCCATCAGAGTAACCCTTCTTCTCGAATGCATCTCTTTGTAAATCGTCCAAACATGCGCGAGAAAAGCTACAAAACGGAATCAGATTTTTCAACATCATTTGTATGAAGATAAATGTTTTCTTAATTTCATGGTTATAATGAGTGTTAATAATATGACAATCTTTAATCCTGTAATTTGACTATTTGCTTTATTTATAATTTCCTCAGTATTTCTTAAACTTTGTGGTGATTATGTAAAGACAATTTTTATGTTGTATTTATTCCAAATGTATAATGAAATTTCTATTGTACAATGATCTTGCATATGATTTACAGGAAAAAATTTTGAGTTACTATTTTTCTCAGGTACGAAAAATATTTTTATTATCATGAAGGATTTGTTTTTTATTAAAAATTTTAACTCATAGGTAAATAGCCTTCTTTGATACCACGTTATAGGAAATTTCAGTTGTTTCCTAAGATGGGAAAGAAATTTCCCAGTAGACCTTCGGACCAGATAAACTAGTTAAGTTTTTATTTCTTTTTTATACCTTACTGGATGAATTTGTTTAAAAATTATTTTTAAAATTTAATATTTAAAAAATTGATTTTTGTATATTATTTTTAAATTTAATTTGGAACCAAAAAAATCAGAAATAATCATAGATAGTCTATATTGTTAATAGGTTTACGAATATATTTTATTGTACCATTTTTTTTATTTTTATTAAATATTTTCACATACTTTGAGGCATTCGCTTTTTCTCCCATATTTACTTAACTTAAAATGTTCCTTTTGAAATAAAAGTCGTCTTGGAAATAAACATTATCTATCAAAATGGATGCGATAAATTATTTATATTAAATTCGGTTGCCCTTCAGGACAAACACAACTACACTTACTCAGTATATACTTTTGAATTTCATTCACTGTTTTTAAATCGCTATCATTTACTTTAAAAATGGAAACCTTTATATGTAATTGAAGAAGAACTCCAGGAAGAAAGCCAAGTTTAGTATAGAAAGTATTCAAAATTGAAACCGAATGAAAAATAAAGATACCGAATGGAAAGTGAAAGACCAGGCGGAAGCTATAAGAATTCTTCATAAGAGAAATTTGTTGAATACCGAAATGCGCAAGAACTTATTTAAAAGTATATCCCCGAAGGTACTAACTGTCATATTTGCATTTAGCTTGAGTCAGGTTCTAAATACAAAAGAACACACCCTAATGGATTTCACGAGTTAAGGCTGAAAGCTGTCTAATGGTGGGGTATCGTTTTAGGTGAATAGATGAAGTAAATCTACATTCAAAGTAATAATGATGGTGTGAAAACTGCGAACAAATATGAGAACGCATGTGAGAACTTGATGATTAATATTTTTCATACACAGTCATTGGTTAGAAAATATTTCATTGCTCTAAAAATTATATTTATTCTCTTTTTCTTTAATAAATAATATATAGAGTAAATAAAAATAGAGAAAAAACTATAATATGTAACGGAGTTTTTAGTACAGGGTTTCTTAATTATGGATCGTGACTTACACTGGGTCATCAAAGTAAACTTTGGGGTCACCATAACTTCCAGGAAACAAATTTATCAACTTTTTAAATTTAAAATTTTAAACTTTTTTTTTTTGTTTAAAACACAAAAATGTGTACGAATTGCACAGTATTTTGTTACACTTTCTGCAATAATTAATTAATTATTTCATATAAATACCTAATAATTATTAGATATTTATATGAATACTGTATTTTTAATTTCAAA